>MINK01174155.1:0-13078 GCA_001735545.1 Phormia regina | reverse complement strand
AGTGAAAATATACACCAGAGCTCCTGATAATGGGCTCTAGAAAGGGTACGTACTTCCTGCATATTTTTCAAGAAACAATAAAAAAACACTGATTGAATACAAATACAGGTTAAAATTTACGTGGAAAATAAATACTCTTAAGTTCCAACCAGTCAACTTTTCAACGCAATGTAAAATGAAGAAATGTAGTGTGAAACTTTTTTGGCAACTAGTCAACAAAAGTAAACGTATCAGATGTCATTTTTGAACATTCATTGTGTAAACAACCCTGTTATATGGTTATTTTGCAAGAATAATAAAGTACAGGGTTGTCAAAAAGTCACGTAGCTACGTAAAAATCTAATTTCAATAGATTTCTGCGATACGCTACCTAGAATTTATATTTCAATGGCTACATAAACACGTTTGCATTAGACGGGTTGAAACAGCTGATTGCGATACGATGAATTTTTGTTCACTGGTTGGACGCTTATGGGGTCCAAAATTATTGCAAAATTGTTATCATTCCCTATAATGTATATTAACAAGCTTAAAAAGCAAAGAGACGAATTATAAGTTATGTGGGAATGTTAATATTATGTCAGGTGCGGATTCAGCTCAAGCTTTTGGGGGAGGAAAATATAAAGATTTTCTTATCATATTCCTTAAATTTTATGATTTAGTGCAATTTTTTCATTAAGCGTTTACATTTTGGGGAGGGAAATTTCATTTTTTTCTATCCCCGTGGATCCGCGCCTGATATAAACAAAATGGTTACTTTCAAATTTGACACTCTGTATTAGTGCTGGTATTTTAAAAAATTTTTATTATTATATTTTGTTATAAAAATAAAAGTGTTTAAAGTTATATTTCAATTATACAAGGATTTATATGTTTAAATAATGTAAGGAAAAAAATAATAGTTTAAAAGAAAAAATATTAACAATACATGAAGATTACATAGTTCACATAGTTTCTTTAAGAAATCAATCAAAAATGTTTCTTCTTCTTCAAATACATAATTTCGTTAAAAACCTTCTCATAAATGCGATAAAATTGGATGTTCTACTTCGTCTTATTCCAACGAGGGAATTCCTCTTTTTATTTTTATTCACATCGTGTTTTTCAAATCCGATCGAAAAAAAAAATATGCTTAGAGTCTCAAATAATAGAAGTAATCATAGTTGATAGTTAGTTGAAAAAAAAAAATAAATAATTAAAATTATCCTGTCCCGGATAATCGACGTTGGCGATTAATCGAATCACGGATAATCAAAGCCCTACTGTATATAAAATTATAATCGGAAATATTAAAAATTTTTAGAAATTCAATAAAGGAGGAAAAATCGAAAAAAGTTGAACATAGGCAGAGAAAGTCGAAAGCAGTCGAAATTTTGGAAAACGACTATTATAAATAGTAAAAAGTCGAATAATCGACTATTAAAATAATAAACAAATCGATTATTAAGAAATTATAAAAACATAGAATCCTAATATAAGAACATGCTTATTTTCATTTCTATTTTTCATTTTCAATTTTTTTCGTGTGGCACTTAATGTACATATTGCATTAAAATTGAAAACAATAAATTTTTTTGATAGATATATTACAAAAATCACATAAAATGGTCAAATACAAACATACAAACATACATACATACATACATACATACATACATACATACATACATACATGTATATAATTTAAATAAAATTCTAAATTAACAGTATCTACTTAATAACTCAAAATGTTTAATTGAAGTTCAAACAAATTGAACTACTTTTGTACATAAATAGAAATTAATATTGTTTGTTATTTATAGACATTTGCTAAGAACACATTAGCAACTAATAGAATTTCAATATTTTAATTTTCATGTTCTATTTCATTTCGCAATTAAGTATGAAATAAAAGAATTTTTGTGCTGTAATTTGATTAAAAATGTAAAGCACAAATCAACTGTTTAGTTAAATGATTGAAATGACTTTTTTTTTTTTAAGTATTGGGATAAATTGAATCAAATACTTGACAATTAATAAACAAAAATAGAATTTGCATCCGTAAAGCATGAGGTCATCTTTTAGACAAACTTATAATTTTAAAATTAAACATACAGAATATACATACATATATACATATATATATATACATATATAAATTATTTTATACGAGTATGGGTTTCTGTAGAATTTTGTTTATAATGAAATATCTAAATAATTTAAATATTTATTTTATAGCAAAAGTGATTGATTTTTTACTAATTGAATTATACCAAAAGTATAACAATATGTTTTTAGCAATAAAAATATTAATGATTTTTCATTTAAGAGCTTTAAGTAGAAAGGTTTAATTTATTAAAATCAGTTTGGACAAAAAAAAAAAAAAAAAAAAAAAAAATTTTTTTTTAAAAAAAAAAAAAAAAAAAAAAAAAATACTTTTATCTGTGCTTTTTACTTTTTTAATTTTTTCGGTCTTTTCTATTCTCTTCGAATAATAAAGTCGATTTTGGCAAAATTTTCAAACCTAAAAGTCAAAAGTCGATTTAATGAACCATTATAGATAGATTTATCATACAGTAGTATTATATGCTTGTGGCATAAAACTTTTTTAATGACTTAATTGTACTTTGTTATAAAAATTATAAATTTTTTTAGATATTATAATGATTTCATTTGTCAGTTCGTTGACTGTTTCTTCTTCTTCGCATAATTCCAAAGAATTATGTCTTGAATGGCGTTAAAAAATAAATAAAAAGAATTATTGATACACGTTTTAAATATTATGCAAACATTATAGAAATCCAAAAGTAAGAGTGATAAACAAATATACAGACTAATTTTACAACAAACTTGTGTCTTAATTACTTTTTCAAGGCTCTGAAACCTTTATACTTATTAAAATTTTTTTAGAAATTTGAATTGCTTTTTAGAAGATGGCGCATTCGTCATTTCTTTAAAACTAAGGATCGCGATTTCCCGGATTTTGTGATAACGGGAAAATGTTTCGTCTTCCCAGGATTCCGTATTGAAAATACTACACTCATTAATTAAACAACTTAGACCCAAAAAGGATATTTATATTTGCATAAGCCGATTTAAAGCAAAGGTAAATGACAAAAGTATATCTGGAATAATAATCACCTTTTCGAGGTAATTTCAAATGTGAATTATTTAAAACGACTTAACATTTTTTTGTAGCCAATACAAAACGATATTATACCTAAATCGCTATCACCTTAGGTTTCGTTTAATATATCATATAGTTTCTTGAAAAGGATATTATCGTCATATTAAAATTGTTTCTAATAAAATAAAAAAAAAAAAAAAAAAACAAAAACATTAAAAATGAAATTGAAAAAAAATTCGGCTGGAACAATTTTATACCCTTCACCATCGTTGAGGTGGATGTTGTAAAAGTACAATAGTATCAATTTTAACATCCCTGACTCATACATACATGTATTTGAATGACAAACTTATACATATAACCATCGACAATAATAAATAATCATATATTACGTTTATACGCACCATTTACTTGCAATTAAAAATATTCCGATATGAAAATTTTGCTTTATAAACAGTGAGTTAGTACTAAATTTCTAAGTTAGTAACTCACGAAACATAATCGTGATTAGTGAAGCTAATTTCAAATAAAACTTATAGCTTTGCCACTTCCTTTTACGTTCATAGTATTATAGAGGATAATAATGTTATTTATCCCATCTGGCACGACAAATAAGGAAATATATTTCTTTCCAATTTGCGTAAAAACAGTGAATTATTTATTTGCAATAATCGCGCGTATAAACGTAATAGAAACAGGCACATACATATTTTCTACATTTCTGATTGCTTACTTTTGCGAATGTAAATTAAATGTGACAATCTTAACAAATTTGTATGAGCATGCAATTAATTATACTTTTAAAGTTATCTATAATAGCAAAAAATAAAAAAAAAAACCTTATATAGGAACTTCATAAAGTCTAAAAATGCATTTTGGCCCATATTTCGGATACTAGTGGAGCGACTTTTTTCTGAATAAATTATTTGAAGAAATATTTTGAATTTTTCGTGTAAAAACGAAGTCACTATCTTGTATAGGAGCTTAGAAAAGCCGATTTTATATAAAACATCTTTATATCGTGACCGAAAATTAAAAACCACGTAACATCAAAATTTTTAAATTTGAGTTTTTTGATGAAATATAGTTTATATTTCCAAACTATGTGTGGTCACAAATTTTCAAACTTATTGCAAAAAAGAAAGAAAAAAAAGGCTTATAAACCAATGTATTGATTTTCTTAAGTCGAAATAACGTAACGTTAAAAAAATTCTTTCCCTTTTTTGCAAATTTTGATTGCAAATTAATAAAAATGTAACAGCTATTAAAATTTTGGAGCAAATGTTATCATAAATCTTTTTATTATAATTTTTATTAACAGTCGTATTAATTTTACATTGTTTTGGCTTAACAAAATTAAAATCTTGAAAACGTAAACCACATAATTTCGAAAATAATTTATAAAAATATAAATATTCATCATCAATATGTAAGGCGATATTTAAGGATGTAATAACCGACAAATTTTGTTTGTGGGACATTTTGTTTTGGTTTTATAACGTTATAAAAATTTAAAAAAACTAGTGGCTATGAAGAGTCTTCCCAATGTAGAAACTCATCGCCAAAGCTATTGTCAAAGTATAATTAAAATCATCTTCCGTCGGGAAGAACTTCTAAACACCACTCGGACGATGATTACAGAAGTGTCGTCTTAGCCTCTTCTAGAATATGATTTCGTATTTTATACTTCTGTATTTGTAATTAAAATTACACAATTATCTTTATTTCACAATTATTTAAATTAAAAAAAAACAATTCACTTAAAAATTAATTTTACATTTAATAATAAAATGTTTATGCGAAACTTCTGGTGAATTCCGGTACCTTTACCTTTAAAAAAAAGAAATTTAATAATAAATTTTATAATTAAATTGTATTAAGCAAATAATGCGAAAAATATACTTTTACGGCAATGTTTTTGACTTCTATATTTTGCAAATTCTTGTCTGTTTGAGTTTTTCGTTTTTCGTAAAATAATTTTAAATTGTAAAAAAAAAAATCCGATATCGCTAAATAAAAGTTTAATAAAAATTTTTAGATTTTCCTTTATTGATAATTTATAAATAATAATTTTATTAACAAAACACATGTAATTATCAGGAACATTTTTCTTCTTATATTTAATATTGCAGCCAAATTGTACCCAAGTTAAATTATTAATGAAAGACATGTAAGACCTACCTCATTATTATGTTGTTTTCATTTCAGAAAAACTGTTACTATAGAAGATTTTCACATAATTAATCTTTTAACAGCTAAAAGGTCAATTTTGGTTCGCAAAAGGTAATTCATTTTCTACGGTTTAGATTATTCACATAGACATGAAACTTTAAAAACTCAGTTAAAAAAAAAAAAAACATACGTACGTACTAGAATTGTTTATGTTTTTCAATGAAATTTTTACTAATTCTTAAGTTTTTTTTTGGATAATCGACTTAAGTTTTTAACAAAATTTACCCTAGTTCCAGGACACATGAACCAATGATTTTTGTTTGAAATTTTCATCTCCATAACTAGTTCTGTGGAAGTGTTTGCTAGCCAGTACCCATTCTATGGAACGGTTCTAGTACTAGTTCTTTGATTTTTTTTCATACAATTTTTTTTTTTTAACAGTTCCGAAATGTGATTCGAAAACCATTTATTTGTTCTTAGATGTGATGTAGAAGTCATACTTAATTAGCTCTTAAGCACCAGTTCTCTAACATTTATAATTTGTGTAAATATTTTTTTCAAAATAAATTTGATAGATGTTTATTAGATTACAAGGCAAATATACGATTGAATGCAAATCCCTATTGTTTAAAAACATTAAAAATATTTATATATTTTATATTTCATAATTCCACAAATAATTCATATAAATCAAAATTTGTTTCCATATGTGTCAATAACTTATATTTACACAAGTCGCCAACAACCAATAAATATGTATAATTTGCATGTAGGATGAAAGTATGTACGTGTCATTTTACCCTTTTAAAGTTTAAAATATTTTTAATTGCATACGTATATACATATACAAAGAAAACATCTAATTACATACTTACTAAAATTACTCAGATTCATTCAACATTGTATAAAGATAAACAAACTGTGTCGCACATTTAAACGTATGTAAGTATTATAAAAGGTAATATTATTTAAAAATTGCAAATTTCTACGGCGATTGGAACAGGAAACTATACCGCAATTTAGCAAATCACCAAACTTACAAAAAAAAAAGTAATTGAAAAATGATTTGGCTGGGCCGAATCTTTGATATGCTTCAACATCGTTGAGGTGTTGAGATGTTTTAACTTGTCGTCTTCACGTAACATAAAATATTTAACATTAACACTAACATTATGTTAATGATAAATGTAGATCGTTCAATTTGATGTTAAAGTTAATTTTTTCGATGTTTAAACACGAATGTTAAAGCAAATATTAAAAGAACCATGTTTAAACATCGAAAAATAATATAATATTAACAAAATACAAGGAATCGTGGTTTTTGTAGATGTGCGAGTACTTTATAATTATGCTATGACATGTATGTATGTATGTATAAGCCAGGGATGCTAAACTTTTTTACAGCATCCATGTTAACGATGGTGAATGTTCTTACGGTTTCTAAATTTTAATGCGAAATTTTTGTTAAAAAATTATAAACATAGTTTTAAGGGAAGTATTTCAAAAGTAAAATATAAGAAGAATATCCTACGTATGATAATTATGGGTTAAAAAAAGAAGTTCTACAGCTCTTTCCACCACTAGTACTTCCTTTCAATGACAACATATTCCATTAGCAATTTTTGAAAAATTATTGAAAATTATTGGAAATTGTAAATAACATTACCTTTTATAATTTCAGTAATTTTTAACGACCCCAATACATACACATACCCTTATGTACTGCATTAATGAAAATAAGTGGTGAGATGTAAGCATTAGTAATAAATAATGATTCTATGCTCAAGTAGAAATCTTTTTCTATCTAATGATACCAAATTTCATTTTTGATCTCTGTCTGTTACTTTGTTATGGAGCTTTAAAAATAATATTGTATAGTGAGTAAGAAACGTTATTGTCACCCACTGTATTTCTTACCAACAAAAAATATTTTAAATAACTTATTAATATACATATATGTATATTTTTTAGATGCTGCAAGTGATGCAATTTTAAAAGTTGTCTCCGTTGAATTACACCGTGAAGACAATCATGATGAACATCACACAGATCATTTTTATGCAGCCAAAGATGCCCTAATTGTAAGACGCGGTGAACCATTTCGAATAACATTAAATTTTAATCGACCCTTTAGTCCCAGCCGAGATGCTATAAGTTTCATTTTTACAGTGGCCGGTGAAGATAAACCCAGCCCTGGTCATGGTACTTTAATAGGAATAGTACCCAGAGATGGTATCGATTATTTGGGAGATCCTTTAGAATGGGGTGCTGGTATAGAGGTACATGAGGGTAGCACATTAACGGTATTAATTAAACCAGCTGTAACATGTCCAGTAACTGAATGGAGGTTGGACATTGATACCAAATTGTTGGGAGATGGTTCAAAATCCTTTAGCGTACCAGTGCCAATTTATGTACTTTTTAATCCCTGGTGTCCGGATGATCAAGTTTATTTGGCCGATCGTAATGAGCGTAAGGAATATGTTATGCATGATACTACTCTGATATGGCGGGGTTCTTATAATCGTTTAAGACCTTCTGTATGGAAGCTTGGTCAATTCGAACGTCACGTTTTAGAATGTTCTTTAAAGTTATTGGGTACTGTAGGACGTGTTCCAGCTGCTTATAGAGGCGATCCCGTTCGAGTGGCAAGAGCTTTATCGGCTGCTGTTAATTCAGTAGACGATGATGGTGTTATTTTAGGTAATTGGACCGATGATTTCTCTGGTGGTATTGCACCTACCAAATGGATGGGTTCTACGGAAATTTTGCAAGAATTTTACAAAACACAAAAACCAGTAAAATATGGGCAATGTTGGAATTTTTCCGGTGTTCTTACTACAATAGCACGTGCTCTCGGTATACCCTCTCGCATAGTTACCTGCTATTCATCAGCACATGACACGCAAGCTTCTCTGACTGTTGACATATTTATCGATCAAAATAATAAAAAAATGGATACTGAAACTACAGACTCTATATGGAACTATCATGTTTGGAATGAAGTTTGGATGGCCAGACCTGATCTGGGCGTAGGACAAAATGGTCTAAGCTATGATGGTTGGCAAGCTGTAGATGCTACCCCACAAGAAGCCTCTGATAACATGTATCGAGTAGGTCCCGCCTCTGTGGCAGCTGTAAAACATGGTGAAATCTTAAGGCCATTCGATTGTGGCTTTGTTTTCTCTGAAGTGAATGCCGATAAAGTATATTGGCGTTACAATGGACCCTTTCAACCTATAAAACTTTTAAGGAAAGATACCTTGGCCATAGGACATTTAATAAGTACCAAGGCTGTTTTAAAGTGGGAACGTGAAGATATTACTAGTAACTATAAGTTTGAGGAGAAAACTGATGAGGAGCGCAATATTATGTTGAAGGCTTTAAAACAATCGCGTCACGCTTTTAGTCGTTATTATTTGAATGATAGTTTTAATGAGGTGGAATTTGATATGCAATTAAAAGATGATATTAAAATTGGTGAAAGTTTTACGGTTGTGGTCAGTATTACTAATAAATCAAAAGATAACAAACACACCGCCACGGGCCAATTGAACTGTGATACAGTTTTGTATACAGGTATTAATAATGAAGAGGTAAAATCGATACCTTTTGAGGTGGAAATTAAACCAGGAGAAACAGAATACGTTCGTATGGAAATTGTGTTTGAGGAATATTTCAAGAAATTAACAACACAGGTAAAAATAATAATAATAATAATAATAATAATAATAATAATAATAATAATAATAATAATAATAATAAAATTAATAATAAATTTATAATAAAACATTTTCTATTTCTTCTAGGCTTCTTTCAATATTTCGTGCTCGGCAGTTGTTAAAGATACCGATTATGAATATTATGCTCAAGATGATTTCCGTGTACGTAAACCAGATATTAAATTTACCTTCCAGGGGGAAATAGTCTCTCAACAGCCTGTAGATGTTATAGTAAGATTAACAAATCCCTTACCAATACCAGTAAGAAAGGGTATATTTTATATAGAAGGACCTGGAATAGATAAACCATTAAGATTTAAGGTAATATAATATCAATTATAATGCATAAATGTAAAATTATTTAATTATTTGTTTTATATATATAGATTGCCGAAATTCCAGTAGGTGGTACTGCAGCTTCTACTTTTAAATATACACCACCCTATTCGGGACGTGGAACTTTGCTGGCAAAATTCTCTTCAAAGGAATTAGATGATGTAGATGGTTTTATACATTACGAAATTAAACCTAGGCCAGAGGATGTTATTAACAGCGAACACAGACGTTCTAGCAGTAATATCATTAGAAGAAGAACCGATGTTATACCATGAACATTTTTATTTGCTTTAAATTGCCATATTAATTTCTTCAGATTGACAGGGATAAATTGGTTTTAGTAATAATATGTAATTGTTTCTTAAGAGTTTCTTGGAGAGTTTATCTCCAAGTATTTGTTTTTTTTTTTTTTGGACAACAACTCATTTTAAAATGGGTTTTATACATTTTATACACAAAAGAACATATTTTATTAAATAAAATAAGAAAAACTTAGATAAGTAAATATTTAAACATTTTTATTGCAATGGCTTAAAATTACTAAAGATTATTCCATTCCAAGTGCAAATGCTGGTTTATTGGAGGTTTTTAAATAGTAAATTCCCTCTGCTGTTGGGGGAACAGGATCTCCCATTAATATCTTCGAACCAGTACAATTTTCACCTTTAATATCAAATAGAGAAGTACAAGGAGTGGCATAAAAGCCTTTGTCACTATTTATGGACTCGGCATAGTATTCATAAGATCTGCCATGACTGCAACCAGCTGAAAAAATATATATATATTTATAATTATTTTAAAAATTATGTTCTCACATGATAGCAAAATCTTACTAAATATTTGGCTAATTTCTGTACAGCCTGGCTGTGGTGGATGACCACCATTTGGATAGAAATCGGCATGACCAATGGGATTTTTAAAGCCCAAAAAACCAGCACAACTATGAATGACATCAACAAAATCAGCATCTGTACGATCTAGATGATTTTCGGGGCCAATACAATCTTCAAAAGCAGGACGCGCAGGATCTAAACCTTAAAACAAGTATGAAAATAAAATGTTAACTTACAGTTAAAAAAGAAAAATTTTACTAATTTTTACCTGTTATCCTACCAACGCGATATTTGGTATAAGAACCGGCATAACCCATAATATGTGAACCCAAACTATGACCTATTAGATGTATACGTTTGGGATCTGCATCTTTCTCTTCCACCAGTAAATCAATTAGTTTAGCCACAGCACGTCCTACTTGCACAGTGTAGCGTGCCGGTCTTAAGTAATAAATATTATCAGCTTGATCTCGCCAATTGATAGCTAACAAAAAAAAAAAAAAAAAAAATGCCTTAAAATTACAAGCAATTTAATTTTCTCTATGCGAAAACAACTTAACTTACCAAAAACATTCATATGTCCCTTTTGTCTGTAGGCTCCCCTTATGGATTGTATAGAATTACTTTGAGTACTTGATTTCCAGCCGTGTACTAATATTTTTGTATCTAATTTAGGATTAAATTTTTCTGCCATTTCCTCCCACGTATCACGTTTACTACGTAAATGGTAAAATGCTTCTTTATCATCCAATGCCACAGTATTTATTACCGGCTTATCAGGATTAGAACTAAAAATGTTTTAATGCAAATTAATATTTAAATTAAATTATATATATATATATATATATATATATATATATATATATATATATATATATATATATATATAATATATATATATATATATATATTTTATATATATATATATATATATATATAATATATATATATATATATATATATATAGTATATATATATATAAATAATATATATTTATATATATATTTAAATTAAATATATATTATTTACCCGCCATAATATTCAAATTGTATAAGTTTTGGTACTTCATTACGATTATCTTCTGGAGGAGGCTCTACTAAATAAGCCACTTGTGGATTACCATCTCCATCAGGCATATAAATCCAGGTATCATTATAATCTTCCTCATTTAGTTCCACTTGAGCTCGTATACCAACTTTTTATAATATAAATAGAAAACATATAATTTGAATTAAAAAAAATCGTTAGGAATTTTTTTTTATAATTTACAGAGCTGCATCACTGGTTTTACAAATTTTATTAATGTTGAAACTCCTCCAAGTAACCATTGAATCAAAACAAATGTTGCAGATAATTCATTGCGACAAGGACTAAAGATATTACACAAACAATGTGCTGATGTTATGCCTGCCATATTTCTATTAATTTTTTATGATTTAGCAAATTTTATTACTTATCAGTGTCTTTATAATCACTTAATAATAACATTCTTAAAGATTTACACATAAAAATCGTTAAGGTTTAATTTTGAATTTAATTTAACATGATAGAATAAAAGTTTTTTTTTTTTTAAGTTTTATTTAAAAGATTCTACATAAAATTACAGATTAAATATTAAATAAAAAAATAATAAATAAATTAACAACTCAAAAATAAACAAAATTAATTAAATTCAATATATCTATATATAAATTTTTAAAACGATTTTATATTTAAACTTGAATGAATTCGAAATAAACAACTTTTACAAATAAAATGTTTATATGAATTAAAGCTGTTTATTCTTCTCAAACAGCTTTCTGTTATTAAAAACTTCTTTCTTTATTGAATGCCTTGGAAAGAATGTTCCGTAACATCTTAAAATATGGTAAATCAGCCTTAAAACAATTTATTACTTTCATTATGGACACACATAAACATAAGTACGTTTATTAAGGTGGCTCCTTTTGTATGGAGGCAAAATAAATTTTAACGTAACTTTTATAAAATTCAAACAAAAACAACAATGTGATAAATTTATAATTTTTTATACGTAGAGTTTGACATTTCGAAGTACTAAAGAATTATTAGCTGATTGACATCACCTATGGAATTCGCCTTGAAACTTTCAAAGCGTCAAACTTTATGTACAAATATTTAATTTCCAATATTGTTGTTCTTGAAGTACTGATGTAAAATATTTCAATTCGACATGCTGAAAACATAATGAATTACCTTTAGTGCTATTTTTTGCAATTTTAGCTTTGTTTTCATAGAACAATCTTTCGTCAAAATACGCGTAAATAAATTTAAATTTCTTCTTTGTGGTGATATGGAGAACTCTGAGTCAACCTAATGTATATACGTAAATTTATACATTTTGTTACAAAACATTTACAGTTACAAAAATATTCATCTTATTTCTTATGGGATTATTAAATCCTTTTTTTACCAAAAATGATGTACAGAACGGAGGAAAACTGGTTTTTATTATGATTAATTTCCCATTTAGAATAATGATTAATGATTTAATTTTAAATTATTTCAATATAAAGGCACATAATTAGGTCAATGTTATGATTAAGAGAATTAAGTAAACATTTAAGTAGTAAACTACATATTACAAATGATAGAATACATTTTATTAAAAAAACACATCACGGAAGTTAAGTACATATCTCAAGAAAACTTTCACGAAAATGTTGGACTTAAACTTTGTACATAAGTATTTTTTTAGGGTGATCGATGCGGTTTTCCAACCAGCTTTTTCAGTCAATATGCTGTCGGTTTTTTCAAAATGTTCATTTTTAGAATGTCGAATGGACCGGTTTTTTCTTTTTTTTAACACAAAAAACCGGTTTTGAATTTATGAATATTATGTGTTTGTGCAAATATTGTAACGCAGAGAAAAAATTTTCCTACACCCACCT
>MINK01174154.1:7300-26342 GCA_001735545.1 Phormia regina | reverse complement strand
TAGCAAAAAGGACCTTTATCCATCATAAATAAGATGTGAATCATATGCTTAAAAGTAAATATCGTATACATTATAAACAAATTAAATCTATTTAAACAATTTACTGCAGTCTGATGAAGCGTAAACTAAACCAAATAAAAAAAACCTTTATTAACTTTTGTAACAAACCGGAAATGTACTTTCATGCGTTTTTTTACAAAAGTTTTTTTTTTTTTTTTTTTTTAAAGCAATTTGTTTAATGTTTGTTTTTTTTTTTTTTTTTTTTTTTCTTTTGTCACCATGTAGAGTATTACAAAATTTATTTATAACCTTTTGTGCATAATAATGAAGATGACGATTAAAAAAAATAAAACAAACCTGCGTATATAAATTACATTTTCGTTTATTTTTAAAATTTAAATAAAATACGGTGGTTTTTTGTGTGTGTGTGTGTATTTTTGTTAATATAAAAAAGTCAACAGTTCAAGACGTTTAATTGCCAAACTGGCCTTATGTGTTCTGTTTACAAAGGCCTTGTGGTTAATTATTATTTAATTCTGTTTATAACTTGAAGAGAATATAAAAAAAAAAGAATTTTAAAATAAATTTTACAACATTAAGTCAATAAGATTTAAATAATAGTGTTGTGATATATTTTTAGATTGATGTTTTAATATGTAAGGCATATATAAATGCCTTGACAGGAATTTTTTCAGGAAATAAAACTGACTTTTGTTTAGTTCTTAAGAATTATACTCATTAATATTAATATATATTTATAAAACATCCATACTTAACTTATATTAAGGAGTAACTTTAAAAAAAAGAAAACTAATCATATATTCTGTTTGTTTGAATTATTAAACAAACAAAAAAACTTTGCCTACTTTTAGGCTTTTTTGAGTTTTGAAATTACTAGCATATTTATAGGCTGTAAAATATAATTGAATATAATTTAATATTTGTTTGTGCTACTTAAGTATAACAAATCAATATTAAACAAAGAAGAAAAACACAAATAAATAATAAATATATTTCAAGTATTATTAACAATTAATTTAAAAATAAATTTTCCATACTGACATTTTAATCACAAATCAATAGGAAGCCATTAGTAGTTATTATTTTATTAATTATTTAATAAAGTGATAATTAAAAGTAAATAGTCTAAGGGTTAATAAACGTTTGTAAATTAAGAGAAATTTAAACATATAATTATAATTGCAGATAACTTGATTTTATTGCAACAATTAGTTATTTAGTGAGATTCATTTTGCGCTCTTAAATATACATATATAGATGACTATAGCGCCCTATTAAAGTTATTGATTTTATTTTTTAACTTCAAACAAATCTAAAAATGCATTTGGTTTCTGAAGTTCCCATGCAGGCACAAAGTCTTTAGGAGCTGCATAGGAGCTTAGAAAAGCAAACAATTAAAACGACTTTTGGTGATATCTATTTTTAATATGTCGACTATTTGTGAACCGGTTTTTCTCATTTTTATTAACGTCCTTTAAAATAATATTCTGTGGAATTGGAGGTATATAACTAAAAAAAAAATTGATATCCTATGAATGCACTTTGAGGCGTGCATTTAAGAACATATAAAAGATTCAGGAAAAGCTCCAAATAATTCTAACATTTTGTAATTTTTCACAAAAAAATTAGAAATTTACTTAAACATTAAAAACACTAGGATCAAAATATTATAATATAATCCTCCATCAGTTATACCGAAACGTTTTTTTTCTTTATTTTTAATTAGAATTTTTCAAAATATATTTTTTTTTCATTTTGATCTTGCTCACGAAAGCATAATGTCGGAACGTAATTTTTAAGATACTGTATCTTAGAATGAACCCCCAAAAAAAATCTACTAACTTGGATGCAATAGAACTTGTGCAGGCAACGTATTGCTTACTTAATTTCACAAAGCTTTCGAAAATGATGAAATGCATGAAATCAAATTATAGTCAAAAACAAATATTTTATATTTGAGGAAAACATAAACATTTTCAGAAACAAACATTTAATAGTTCTGCAAAACAAAATATGATTTAAAATCAAATAAAACAAGAGATAAAGGTATAGTATATGATAGCCTACACCATTACCTATGCGTACTAAAATTAGAGAAGGAGATAATTATGGACCTATACTTGTATTATGTGAAAAATACTAATACAGAATGTTACGTCGATACTAAGATTCAGATGATTTTATATACTTTTGGGTGATTTCCGAAATTTGGTCTTATGTGGGAGCTATTGTCAATTATGGACCGATCTTAATGAAATTTTGCACTGTCATTTACACTTATAAAAATGTTATTTGTGCCAGATATTAAATTGATATTAACATTTTAATGGATATGGACCCACCTAGTTTGTGTTAAATTTCATTAAAAAATATTTTTTTTTTTTTTTTTTTACAAGTGATGTTATTGGTTTATTCCCACACAACTATGTGTTCTCCTCTAATAAGCTAGAACTGACAAACGAACAAATGTGTTAGTTATGCAAGAGAATAATATGAATTAATGATAAAAATATAATAGTTGTATGAAATCAAATTATTGTCAAAAAACAAATATTTTATATTTGAGGCAAAACATAAACATGTTTGCAAAAGCTAACACATGATGACGTTAAAACCATAAAGTAAACACGAGAAATAAAGGTAATATGTCGGTCAAGCCTGACCAATATAGATCACCGCTGCACCATTAATCTATGCGTAACCAAAATTACGAGAAGGAGATTATTATTTGCCTTCTCTACATTATATAA
This sequence comes from Phormia regina, assembly GCA_001735545.1. Classification (NCBI taxonomy): domain Eukaryota; kingdom Metazoa; phylum Arthropoda; class Insecta; order Diptera; family Calliphoridae; genus Phormia; species Phormia regina. The sequence goes on along the minus strand of MINK01174154.1, from coordinate 23,571 downwards.
ATAAGTACTCAATAGTATAATTGCAGAGTAAGTTACAATCACATGGATCAGTTGTCTAAAGCGCAGGATTAGCAACCAGAAAGTTGCCGATTCAACCCCATTCTGATGCTATTCGTTTTTTTAACAAAATATTTTGAAAATATATTTTATGCTAAAACAACTTCTTTAGCTTTAAATATTAGTTCAGAGATGGTGTACTGAGTAAGACGTTAGTTATTGAAAACGACTAGTTAATAGGGTCCCAAGTTCAATACTCATTGACGACAATTTTTTTCTTTTTTTGTTTTATTTTTATTTTTGTTTAGGTACATATTTTTTAGTATCACTAGAGTCTAAAAATAACTACTAGAATTCATGGACAACTCGAACAAAAATAACTAGTTATTGAAAAAAAAAATAAGTAGTTTATTTTTATTTCCAATTATACCTGCTAGCTTACCAGGAAAGCAAAGTTTTTACTGGGTTAAAGCTATATTCCGGTAAAACATTTGTATGGTGGCTAAGAGAAATAATGGTCCGATCATGACCAAAATCAATAGGATTCGTCCTTGTGCAAAAAATCGTATGCACTAAATTTCATCGAATTATCTCTAAAATTGCGACCTGCACTTTGCGCACAAGCTTTACATGGAACTCCAGGCAGCCAATTAGATGAAAGGGCAGACAAAAGGACGGATATAGTTAAATCGACTCTGAGTCGAACGATATACTTTATGTAACGTTGAGATTTTTTCTCAACGTTACAACTTTTTTTGTTTAGAATTAACTAAATGTTTGGATTTTTCATAAATATGATTTCATACAAAAATATTTAAATACGTATTATAATTCAGTGAACCATATATAAAATTTTGATTGTAGGTAATCATTAAATGATTAAACAGAATCATAAACGTTGCTATCATGAACACGTTATTATTGAAATCAATAAAAATCTGCTGTATAAACATTGAATAGTTGTGGTGATCATGTTGTAACCATGTTTTTTTCTCTGCCTGTAAGTTATAGGTGATGTTCAAAATACACTTTCCCTTACACTGAAAAAAGTATATTTAATGATTGAGGTTCATCAAATGATTTTTTTCCAATAATTTGTTTAAACAAGTACTTAAATTTATTTCTTAATAAGTTAAGTTAATTAATTGATTTAATGTATTAAGTACATTGTATTCATTTATTCAATGTACAAATACATTGTTTTTAATTAAGAAGAAGCATTACACAATGAACAAAATTATTGAATCAATGAAATATATCATTAAATTACTTTTCAACGGGAAATAAAGTAAACAGAAACAAAACGGTTTGTGTTTATATCTAAACAAAAAATTACGCGATTTAAATAAAAGTCAAAAGTTCTGTGTTGTCTTAAAAACGAAAATTATTAAAACGCAAATAAGTTATAAAACATAAATATAAATTTCGAAAAATATATCGTAAATTCAAAAAACAAGAGGATTATATCGTAAATGTTCATAAATATATAATATATTTTGATTTAATTCTTTATAAAATTAAATTACAAAATGAACAAGATTTGGACGCTACAAGGTATATTAAGAATGTAATATTTATTTTTTAAATCATTTAATTAAAAATATAATTAAAATCAAAACTATAGAACAATTATTTTTAATGTACGGTTTCATTGGGAGAAAATATGAGTTAATTGAAATCAATGTACTGTTCACTAGAATTATTTACTTTATTTAATGAACGCGTTAATTGGTTTAACTTTTTATCAATGAACTTTTACATTGAATTTTAATATTAATGTATGGCAATACATTGTTTTAATAAACCTATTTATAGAGTAAAAATTAGTGCAAAAATTCATTGAAACATTTACTTTTTTATTGTATTTATGTACGTTTTGGGTTCAGTGTACAATAGTGCAAAAATTTGCATTCTATTGCTTATAGGCGGCTAATCTCGAACAAAAATCATGCATTATAAATACGTCTGGAGAGCAGACTTTTATAATAAAACATTACTGGAGCCCATTTCTACTGCATGATTATTGTTTGTGATGAGCCGTCTAGAAGCCATAGAATGTGATTTTTTATTCTCCGGAGCGCTATGGTATTGCATCACTGAAATTTTATTTAATTAAAAAAAAATAATACATCGCTTATGTAAGTAATACTATTGCTTCCAAGTAAGCACCATTTTTTGCTGGGAAGTAAATTTACATATAAGGTAAAAACATCGATTTATTCAATCTCACTTTTTAATTCTTTAATTTCACTATTAAAATATTATTCTCTTTAAATTTGATTTCATTTGTTTTTCTCAGTTTTTAAAATAATTTTTTTAACAGATTTTTCCAAAAAACTAATTAATTACAGCTGTATTCACAAAAAATAATGTATGCTTGATAAAGGTTTACTAATTTTTTCTTATGGATATTTACATACAAAAAGTTAGTAAACCTATATGAAACATATATTATTTTTTTGTGAATACGGCTGTTAATTACTACAATTTAATAAAAATAATAATAATAATAATTTTAATATAAAAAAATATTAAATACTTACAACGCAAGCCTTAACAGACTTCCAAAGGTTTTTTACAAAGTCTTCAATCTTGCTGGTTTCTTTTTATTGAGACAAAATAACTTTTGTAAATCGTAAGCGCTTTTCTTCCTCTTTCGCTCTCTGTCACTCTCTCTGGGTTTTACAACTCTGGCACTCTTACGTTTTAAAGCGAAGAAAAACACAATAAATTAAATATAACGATGAAATTATATAGAAGATCTTTTGTTTTTTATTTTATTTCAAAATGCTCTGAAGACCCGCTTAACACTCACTCCTTTAATCCTTGCTAATAAACCGTTAGTTATTGATTACTCCTCTTTTCGAAAATATTTAACAAACAATTGGATGTTGTTTACTCCCTTGGGCAGATGTTTTTATACACACACTTTCACACGCTGAACCCTCTAACGTTCTTTAAAGCGGGGTTTTGTTTTTTATAAAATGATTTTTTTTTTTAATTTGTAGCTATAGAGTCACATTTTTTCGGGCTTATCTGTAGAGCTAAGAGCAATATTTGATTTTGTTTTTCTCTTTTTTTTATAACAAATTTTTTATTATTATTATTATTTTTTTTTTCTTTTTGCGGAAGTTTTTTTTTTTCTTTTGTGTAATTTCCTTGTCTTGCAATTTATTTCACTTTAATTTTTTTCTTAACTTTGTATTGGCGATTACGCTGATCTATGGCAAAATCATATCGCGATCTCTGCACATTTTCGCTAATTAAATTATAATTATAATTGATGAATAGGCCAAAAACGTTTAACGAATACGTTGTGCCGAAATTAAAGAAACTCTGGCTATGAGAAATACTGCACTAGGGGCACGTTTAAGCGTTTTATGTTTTGTTTTTTTGTTTTAAGGGGTTTAAGGCGTTGGCGTTGTTAATAAACGTTTACTAAATGTAAATTAGATGTAAATAAATGTTGAGGTTATAAAGTTATTTTATAGACTAAAACAAATTTCCGTTGCAGTGTTTAAATTTGAAAAAAAATGTTGCAGGATATATTGTTAACTTAAGCTTTAATGATTGATTAACTTGCTAAAGTGTTGGTGTAATTAATGATTAGTTATTTTATTTAATTTAATTTATTTTTGTAATATTTTCTTTTATTCTTTACGTTTCTAAGCAGGACAACTGACTGACTGTTGATGATTGTAATGATGTGATATTTGAGGACTGAGTAAATGTAACGTATGGCTATGACAGGCGTAAAAAAAGCACATACACATACAAACACACTAATACAGAAGCACAATTATTTAGCTTACACTATTTATTTTTATGTGAAATGCACAAAACTCTTTCTCTCATTCGTGGCCACTCGTGTGAACTTTCGTTCTCTCAAATGCTTCGGCTTTACCGTTACGTTTGCTTGGCTTACCGTTAATTACTCTTATGTTGTTCTCAATTTTATTTATTTCGTTTTGTTGTTGTTGTTGTTATTGTTGAAGTTGTTGTTAATAATGTATAGATGAGTAGTTTAAATAAACAGCATATTTTTAGGCTTATTTTTATTTCTTACTTTTCTTTTCTTTATATATTTTTTTTATTTAATTTTTTTTTCTTAACTTTGGTTCCTTCCTTTTCTTGTTTAGCGAGCCTTAAGGTCTTTATTTTCTTTTGATTATTTTACCCGTTTATATATAAATTTTTATTTAAATAATTTACGGTTGTTTTAAAAAGTGTGTCGACACTAGTCTGTATCTCAACATGGATTTGTTTGAGAGAGGGTGGGGTTGTTTAAAGGGGTTTTAGTTTAAAACAACTTTTTATCAACAACAATTATTTATAGTTTTTTCTTTTATTAAAAAAGCCATTTAAATTTTTGTGTTTTTAACAATTACAGAATTTTATTTATTATTTATTTTTTAAAAACTCTCACGGCTTATTTTGAAAATTTACACAAATTTTATCTTTAAAACATTTTTTTTCTTGATTTTATTTCTTTTTTTATCAAATTTCTTTTCTTAGTTTCTTGATTGCTGACTTTTTTTGTAGATTTTTTTTTTATAAATTTATTTTTTTTTTTTTTATTTTCTTTTGTGGTTGAAAATTGTCTTAAGTTGTTTTATTTTAGTTATTTATTGTTTTTTTTTCTGCAACCAACTCGTAGATACTCTTTCGTCTATGTATGAATAGAAAGATATAAATTTTTGTTGCTATAAAAAGAAGAGAGTGAGTAAGGTCGGTTTACAATTAATACAAAAACATAAATGAAAAAAAAAGCAAAAACAACTAATATAAATGATAAAAAACAGGGATGGAAAATTCATGGGTATAATAATTTCTTTAAATTTCTTTTAGAAAAATCTTATAATTTAATGTAAATACAGAAGTTATTATAACACACCCTAGGACCAAACGCAAAATTTGTTGGTAATTAATATTACGGGACCAATCGCATTGAAATATAGGGAAGCGTTATTGAGTAGGACCTAAGCTTTCACACAATTAATCTTGTATCATAAATTCGACTTTAAATTGCTTCCAGCACGGCAAAACACAATAAAGGAGAACAGATTTTATGAAAAAAGAAGCATTTTTAATAGACTTTTTTTAATTGCACCAAAAAGACATTAGCATATTATTTTCACTATTATTCCTTATGTAATATATACACTAAATATCAATATTTCACTGCTGAAAAAATTGTTCAAATTTAAATAATATAAATCCAAAAAAGAATATTTTTTTTAAATAAAACTCCACACACTTTCCAAAAATTTATAAAAAATAATTTATATTTAAATAAAAAATATACTTATTTACCTATTCAATGGTATATAATACATCTATATTAGTCGTTTTGATAATATAATGGCCTCAAATCCTACAACTCTCTCTAAATTCACTAATTTATAATATTTTGCAATAAACAGCAATTTATTTGGTGTCACTTAACCTGCTTTGTGACAGTAAGATTCATTATTGTTTAGTCACATATCTCTCTCCAATTGGCAATTGGAAAAGGGAAAACGAAAAGAAGATATCATTGAAGTAATTGTATATGCAAAAAAAGGCCTCCTCGTTATCGTGGAAGTGCCTATTGCGTTTTATAGTAGAAGTAATTGTATGTGCAACAAAGTGACTACACGCAGTCATTGAGATAACAATACAGTTCGTAGGACAAACTCATCTTAAAGTGACTAGACACATAGTTAGTAAAGTGACTAGTGATCGGAAGGTAACTTATATACAACAGACTTTAAAATTGTCATTATTTGTTTTTGAAAAATTGCCAAAAATTGTTTGTTAAAGATTTTTAAATGATATTTGCGGGATTGATAGATTGATTTGTATTTTATACACTTCAGTAAAAATAATGATAAAAATATTATGTTAAAATAATTTTTTGTGCAATTAAAAAAAGTCTTTTAAAGTAATTTATTTTTTTCATATAATCCTACTCCTGCATTGGTTTGTCGATGCTCGGGAGGCAAACTGAATGTCAAATTAATCTCAATATATGTTTTAACTAAATATCGCAATAAAAATTTAAATTTCACCATTTTCGACCAACACTGTACGTAGGGCACAAACCTAAAACAATTTAAAATTTCTTGTTTTATCTTTTGAAATATCTAAAGGAAAAGAATCCAAATTAAAAAGTTTTCAGTATTGCGGTATTGACATAACAATGAAAACTTTTAAACTTCTGTAATAAAGAAGTTTAAAAGTTTTCAAGTCAAAAAGAATATTAAAAAAATCGAAGTAAAAGGCATCATGTTTTACATTTATTTCAATATTTGTTTTATTCTGATAATTATTAATAACTTCTTTTTGTAATCTTTACGTTAATAATGATTAATTATAATCCACACAAATGGTTAACGAAAATGGCTAAAGTCAAAATTTCTAAAGATTTAAATTTAAAATAAATGATTTTATTGTTGGTTTAAAACAAAAAACTATCTGTGATAAATATTCAATTAATAAGTCAACAGTTTCGAAAAGCTCAACATCTTGGATAAGACCTCGTAAAATTACACAATGACTGGATAATCTGATGGCAAGAGAGTTTAAGAAATGCCCAAAAATTACTCCTCGGTAGGTAGTCAATAATCTAAAATTGGAAATTAGTATTCGAACAGTTAGCCGCAAGGCAAATGAGGCTGGTAACGGTTGTTATCGTCCTGTGAGAAAACACCTCTTATTTCTAATTATGAATAATTTTAATTTTGTTTTATATTATTAGAATTTAATAATTTATGTTCTTAATTTTTGTTTATTTAAGTAAATAAAAGTATATGCAAATTATGTACTCCAAAAAATTAAACATTTTTTTTAAATTTATTTTGATTTTTGTTCTATTTATAAAAAATTAGGAAAAGTTTCCATTGTATTGTCAAACACTGTATATCAAGACTTATTCCCGAAAGGAAATAAAGTCGAAAAAAAAAATAAAAAAATAAAAATTTAAGAGTAAATAATTTTGTTCAAACTTAGTTTGAATAATAAAATCCCTAATGGTACAAAAAAATATTATTATATTATGAATTATAAATAATTGCCACTGAACAATAACTTCAGTGGAAGTTTGAAAATCCGAAGATCGCTAAAAATGAAATATGCGATTTCTCGGTATTCTACTTCAACTGGTTACATCACGTTTTGATAAAAAAAAATCCCAATTTACTTTTGAAATCCAAATATTAACATTTCTGATACTTCATATCATTTCCAATTAACTAATAATTTCTTTAGAAATTATTACGAGTTTATTAATTTTTTCTTTATTCTTGTTTTTAACTTTAAGAAATAACTAACAAATAAGCTTATTTTTTCTTTATCTTATCAAACTTATTAAAAAAAATAAATAAATCTTTAAAATCGGTCTTAAATTTTTAAACTTTAACATACCCGAAATAGTAAATTTTAACACCCTGTAGTTTTTCTCGTGTTATTACATAGCGACTACAAGATAATTTTTCTAAAAGTTTGTGTCCTCCTCTACAACTCTTGCAAACATATCAATTCAATCCCAACAATACTTTTATTTACCAAAACCAAATTCCATTTAACCCCACTGTGTGTCATTAACAAGATTATTAAACTATATTTTATATTTGAAAATTTTTGTTATCTCAATTACATATTTAAATTTCACAATTTTCCATCCCTGTTTACAAAATGCTATTTCTTTTTTTTTATATTGTACAACAAACACGTTGTCAAAAATAAAGAAAAAAACAACAACAGCAATAACAAGTAAAGAAAAACAACCTACATAAGTATATGTATACAACAACTCTTTTATTTTACACCACCCCACACTATGGTTGTTGTTAATTACAATTTTAACGATGATGAGGTTGAAGACGAAAAATAAAAAAAAAAACAACAATCGGTAAAATTACTCGTTTTTTTCACGTATGTCGTAGTCGTATTAAAAAAAAAAAAAAAAANAAAAAATAAATATTAAACACTCACACACATTTATACATACATATAAATAAACACAAAATTATAAACGAACAAGTCGTGGTTTTTCGTAAGGTTAAATCGTAAATCAATAAAAAAAAATTGTTTTTTCTTTTTTTTTTTCAGTGAGCTTATTTTTTTGTTAACAAAAATTTGTTAATCTTGTGTTTTACTTATTTTTCTTTTAAGCCAATTTTAATATAATTTATTAAGTTTACGAAAAACTTAACAAATTGTTTATTTAAATTTTTCTTCACACTATTTTAGTCACTGTTTAAAAATGCCAACAACATAAATTATCTTAATTTTGCTTTAGCTTTTTGTTGCATTTATTTAATTATATTATTTTTTTTTTTTTTCTTTCTGCTTTTTTATCTTTTTTCTTGTATTTCTTTTTGGTTTTCGCCAAAATAAATTTTTAACCGTTAACACTCGTTTAGTCGCTTGTTACGTTATAGAATCACGATTTGTATCTGAATTGTAAAGTTTAAGTTTCAAGCAATTTTTGTGCCTCATGCTCTTTTGTTGTAGACATATTGTTATTGTAGTTGTTGTTGCTATTGCTGTTGTTATTGTTGTTGCTATTATTATTGATGACAACAAACTTGTGCTCTTTTTAGTTTGTAAATTACTCACGTTTCTCTCACGTTTTGTTTTTTTTTTTCTTTCATATTTCAACAAGCTAAGTATAACATTCCTTAAATACAAAATACATTTACAGTTAAGGATATTTAATTAAGGGCATTTATTTTGTGGGGATAGAAAATACAAGAAATATTTCTGTTAATAAATCTGTATCTTATAAACTACTAGTCGAATCGAGTTGAAACGTTTAGAAAGATTATAGAGGAGTAGCTAAGCTTTCAGAAAAAACATTTTGTAGTCATCCTGTGATAACACAATATAAGCTACAGGGTGTCAAATTTGTATGTGAAAGTTTAAAAAAATCTTAGCTTTCTGTAAATCGCTTAACAAAATAAAACTTACTCTGCCAAATTATGTATTACAGTTTGACTTTTGATTTTTTTGCCTTGACTTTTTTTAATATACCGAAATAATTTTTCGATTATTTCTTCTCATCTATAGATGAAAAGTGGTTATTTTTTACAAAAATATAAGTAGATTCTATTGTATTTATAAAAAATTTTTCTTTACATATTTTAAAAGATGTTTTTAATTGATTTAGGTATACACCCTACATACAAAAATTATAAAGTATAGAAAATATTAAAAAATAATATAAAAGTAAATTTGAAATCACAAAAATGTTATTCGAATATTTTTAATTTTATTTACGATATTAAGTTAAGAAATATATTGAGAATAATTTTATATTAAATTATTTCCCATTCGACCAAAAACGAATGCGAAAGAGCAGATTTTAAAAAAATAACTAAATTTCTTAAATGACTATTTTAAGTTGCTTAAAAAATCATATTGTCATAATATTTTCATTATTATTTCTACATTATTATATAAAATGAAGATTAAACTTCAATTCCTACAATTAGTTAAGGACACTTTGTACATAGTAAAAAATATTATGAAATTTTTTTTATACGTATACGTGATATTTATAATATCTACTATACGTAATATTAATTATACGTAAGATTTTTTCATCACAAGATAATTATTATTTTTGTAATTTATAAATGAATATTTTTTATTGATTTTGGAATAAAATCAAAATGTATGCATTTATTTGAGAGGAAAAGGTCCTTACCATACCCATACCATATGATAACATATACCACTCCTTGTGTTCCAAAATTCGGGAAGAGGCCAATTATAGATCTATACTTGTATTAAGCGTATAATTAAAAAAATACTAATACAGAATATTATGTTGATACTAAACCAATCACGATGTCGAAAATCCCAGGATTTTTCGGGATTAGGGAAACCCGAATCCCGGGATTGAACGAAAATTCCCGTCAAGACAAAAATTAACTTTACGGCAAGACAGAATATAAAAATATTTACAGAAATTCTTCAAAATTATTTTAAAAATTGATTTCATAAATAAGAACGTTATGTTTTGCTTTTTAAAATACAAATTTATTTCTTAAATTGAAATATCTTACAAACATTTGGAAGATATCTTCTCTTTATTATTAAGAAGAAAATCATCACAGTAAACTATCGCCATTTTTTACATGCTTTATGATGTCACGATATAAATGCATGATTTACAAGATGGTAAGCATTGTTCACTATATCATCTATAAATTTCTTTACCAATAATATTTTGATTATTATTACATCTTCCGGAAGATTATCTGACATTATCTTTTTTCACATAGATGATTATCTATCAATTTTGCCAAATTTTATCCAGGCGTATTGATTTATTGTTTACATGTACCGGTGGGGATGCACAATATATTCCGAGAGGAGAAAATTTATTTTTTCTTATATTTAAAATGTCTTTTCATTTCAAAAATAAATCCCCAAAAGAAAATCCCGAGATTCCAGGATTTGAAATTATAAAATCCCAAATTCTGGGATTTGCAAAAACCAATCCCGTTTGGCATTCTCAATTGATACTAAGATTCACAGATATTTATGAACTCTTAGGTGATTAACGAAATTGGGTCTTATATAAGAACTATGGTCAATTATGGAACGATCTTTATAAAATTCGTATTAAATATTGACAATTACATAAAATTCCTTTTCGACTGATTTCATATAAATATTAATGTTTTAAAACCATATTACTAGGGGCAGATGAAATAATAAATCGATTACAAACAATTTCAATAGACTTCGTCCTTGTGACATAAAAGTCCCACGTACCAAATTTCATTGAATTATCTTTAAAATTGCGACCTGTACTTTGTGCACAAAGTTTACATGGACAGCAAGCCAGCCAGACGGATGGACGGACATCGTTAGATCAATTTAAAATGTGATTCTGAGTCGATTGGTAAACTTTAAATTGCGTGTTGCATAATTATTTCTATGCGTTATAAACATCAAGACAAACTCATAATATCCCATAATAGTGTAGGGTATAATAACAGCTGCAATTATTAAAAATTTTAATTTTTGCGATTTAAAAAAATGAAATATATATTTTTTTCTCAAATTGGTCTTAATAACTCCATTTATATTAAAATTCAATGATAATCAATATTTCCATGTTCAATTTTTCTTTTCTTTAAATCTTTGAAATCAGACTTGATTTGTTGAGGTAAGAATTTTTGGCAAAATTACTTCAAATGTTTTTTTTTTTTTTTATTTTTATTTTTTTATTCTTTTTTTAATGAAAAGTCTTATTTTAAATTGTTATTTCTTATCACTTAAATGTCAACAATTCATTGACGAAATATTAAATTTGATAATTACCAAATATTTATATGAATGTGCGTTTGTTTATTTATATTTTTAAAATAATTTTAATTATAAATAATAATAAAAACATTAAAGAATTTATTTTTATATAAATAAATATTGTTCCCAATAAATTTTCAATTATTAAATAGCACATCATTTATCACTAGGGGGCTGATTTCTATACATTTGTTTTTTTATAATTAAATGAATTACTAAATACATATACCCCATTAAATAAATATACAAAAATATGCACCAACAAGTCAATGCACTTTTTTTATTTTTAAATTTATTATTTATTTAGAAAATACGTAAATTTTTCTAAAATTCCGTCCCCTATTTATAACAAAGACATATATAAAAAATTAAATACTTTCCTAATCATTTGTGATTAAAAGTAAGTAAATCTAAAGTTACATTTTATTTCCTACAATTAATTAATGTCTACTTTTAAGCTGCAATATTTTTAACCCTTAAACTAATTGCACAAACTGTACAGATACATTCATATGAACACATTCACATATAGATACTCAAACATTTCGATATAAACAAACAGAAAAAAAAACACAAAAATCTGTCAGTTTACAAAGAGTAAATAAAAATAACTCTCTTTTTTTTAATTCTTTACTCATGCGTAAATAAAATGAGTCAGAGCATAAATATAATACAAAATGAAGCTCCCTATATTTAATTTATATATGTAAAGTATGTATAATAGGGTGACACTAAAATAAACAAAATGCTACTGAACTGTAATGAAAGTTTAATTTTAATATTAGTCCTGGCGGGTTATTGTGTATTTCGATTCGAAAAAATATTTAAAATACATTGCCTTACGAAAGAGTTTTATTTCGAATCGTATTACACAATAACCCCCCTGTAGGCAGCTAATATTAAAATTAAACTAATGACGAATAACTGAAATTTCTGTATAAGAAAAAAGTATATTTTATACTTTTTAATTAACGATTAAAAGTAGAATAAATATTTTTAAATAATAATAAAATTCATTTGGAAACTTTTAAAACTTTTTTTGGATCACCCTAATATACCTTTTACAACATGTAGCAATGTATATGCACTTTTTGCCGGTTTTGAGCATAAATTTTTATGTATAAAAATTCTAGAATATTCTATATTAGTTCTTCATCGAACACATGTTGTTTTGTTGGGACCGATTCTCCTAAAGCATATTTTATGCTATAAGAGAAAGCTCTTCTTACATAAATTTAATAAAATCTTCAATGATTTTTTTTTCTCTCTTTATTATCACAACATATTATTGCCCTACACCTTAAAGGCTAATCAAATACCTTTAAAAAAAATAAAAAAACTTACTATTATCGCTTATGAATGGATTCGATTAGATATATCATACAGATTTCTATGAAGATGGAAAAAATCTTCCTTATATAAATAGATCCATCAAAATAAATCCTTAAAGGAATTTTTAAAGAGATTACAAATGTCTTTAACATTTATTTCCAGTGGATGAAGAAATTTATTAATATTTTTCAAAAACTAGTTAAAAAATAAAAAAAAAAACTTTTTAAAAATTAAAATTTGATCAAAATGTTTAAACGAATAAAAAATTATTCGAATAATTTTAGGTGAATAATTGCATAAAAAATATAGAAATAAATTTCCTGATTGAATATAAAACGAATTCTAAAATTTTATCCATATCCTAAACGAATAAAATTTTAATCGAATAAAATTAACGAATAAAAATTTAAATTAAAAACTAAATTCGACAAAAAAATCAATGATTTTTATGAAATTTGAATACTTTCTTTAAAAACTTAATAAAAACTACAAAATATAAAGAATTTAGAGCAAATAAACTGTTAACTCGAATAAAAAAATATTATAGTAATGTTTCAAAACGTAGTGTAGAATTTTAAATAAAAAATAAATAAATTTTATCAAAATTTTAAAACGAATAAAAAATTTATTCGAATAATTTTAAAGTAAAAAATTTATTCGAATAACTCGAACAAATAACCGAATTAAAATAAAATAATGAATTTTCTGATGGATAATAAAGCAATTTCAACAATTCTATCCATATGACTAACAAATATAATTTTAATCGATTAAAATTAACGAAAAAAATAATAATTAAAAACCAAATACAAAAAACAGACTACCACCAGAATACTAAAACTCAAAATTTTTTAAATAATAAAAATTTTTAAACGAATACAAAAATATTCGAATAATTTCAAACGAATAATCGAATAAAAACTAAACAAAAAAATAAATTTATTAAGAAATGCGTTAAAAGAAAAACATTTTAAAATGAATACAATTATTTGAACATTTTCTAACGAATAATCGATTAAAAATATTAAGGCAAAATTTTCTGGTTAATAATAAATCAAATATTTTAACATTTTCTTCATATCCTTATCTAATAAAAAATTAAGCGAATAAAATAAAGGATTTTTTATCCAAAAGCAAATAAATTTAAAGTAAATTTAAATTTATTTGTTATAAAACTCAAAATTTCCATAAAAATTTTAAAAGGAAAAATGTATTATATGTGTCAATAATGGAATAAAAATACTACAAAAAGATCTAACTTAAAAAAACACATTTATAGCGAATAAAAAGTTATTCGAATAATTTTGAGTGAACAATCGAATAAAAATCATGGATAACATGTTTTAACTAGATAAGAATGCAAGATTTCAAATGTTATCAAAATCTCAAGCGAATAAAATTTTAATCGAATAAAATTAACGAATGAAAACCTTTATTTGAAACCCTATACAACCAAAAACGAATAGTAGTGCTACCAAAGCACTAAAATTCATTAGAAAACTAAATAAAACTACAGTAATTAAAAGTGTTGGGAAAGGATTTTAAACGAATATAAAATTATTCGGATAATTTTGAACAAATAATGGAATTAAAATTATAGCTAATAATTAATACACTAAGAAGTATGCAAGATTTTAATTTTTATAAAAATCGTAAGCGAATAAAATTTTAATCGAATAAAATTAACGAATAAAAATTTGAATTTGAAAATTTATACAATCATAAACCAATAGTAGTGCTACCAAAACTTTAAAATTCATTAGAAAACTAAATAATAATAAAAGTGTTGAGAAAAACTTTAAAACGAAGATAAAATTATTCGAATAATTTTAAACAAATAATCCAATTAAAATTATAAGTTATACTTACTACACTAATGAGAATGTAAGATTTTAATTTTTATAAAAATCGCATGCGAATAAAATTTTAATCGAATAAAATTAACGAATAAAAATTTTAATTTAAAAATTTATACAACCATAAACCAATAGTAGTGCTACCAAAACCCTAAAATTCATTATAATAAATAATAAAAAAGTGTCCAGAAAAACTTTTAAACGAATATAAAATTATTCGAATAATTTTAAACAAATAATTGAATTAATATTATAGCTCATACTTTCTACACTAATAAGAATGCAAGTCTCAAGCGAATAAAATTTTAATCGAATAAAATTAACTAGTAAAAAATTTAATTTGAAACCATGTAAAACAAAACTCATCAATAGCTACTAACACGCTAAAAATTATTAGAAAACTTAATAGAATTACAATAATTAAAATTTTTAAAAAGGATTTAAAACGAATAAAATATTATTCGAATAATTTTAAGTTAATAATCGAACAAAAATCATACATAACTCTTTTAAGCTCGTTAAAAAAGCAAGATTTGAATTGTATCAAAATCTCAAGCCGACAAAATTTTTAATCGAATAAAATTAACAAATAAATTTTTTCAAATAAAACCAAATACAACAAAAAACTAACGATTATTATGAAGACAGCAAAATACATTAGAAAAAATATTAAATACAATCAAATTTTTAAAATTTATTTAAAACGAATACAAAATTATTCGGAAATTTTAAAATGAATAATCGAATAATAATAATTTTTTTTTATCTTGATAAAAAAGCAAGTACTTAAATTGTATACAATTTTAAGCGAATTAACTTTTAATCGAATAATATTAATGAATAAATTTTTTTATATTTAAACTCAAATACAAAACAGAAAATTAATTAAAACATTAAAACAAAAAAAAAAAAATACACAAATTAAAAATGTTTACAAAGAATTTGAAACAAATAAATTATTATTCGAATAATTTTCAACAAATGAAAATCATGGCTAACATTTTCTGCAGTGATAAGTTTTACAAAAATCACAACCAAAAAAAAAAAAAAATTTATTCGAATAAAAATTTAACTTAACTCAATAAATAAAAAATCTAAGTATAATAAAACCATAGCAATAAAATTCATTAAAAAATTTAATAAAAATTAAAACATTTTTGAGTGGTATTTAAAACGAATATAAAATTATTCGAATAATTTTAATCGAATAATTTAATAAATATAATGGCAAACGGGTTTTCCATTGAAAATAAAGTCAATATTGAAATTTTATCTCAGTCACAAGCGAATAAAATTTTAATCGATTAAAATTTTAAAAATAAAAATTGAAAATTGAAAATACAACAAAAACAAAAATTCCTTTAACAAAAATATTAATTGAACATAAAAGTTTGTATACATTATATTAAAATGGCAATTTTGTATTAAAAATTAAAAACGGATAAAAAATTATTTGAATAATTAGAGCAAAATAATCGTAAAGAAATCATAGCAAATTAACTCCTACATTGTTAAAAGCTAACCCACAAATTAAAAAAAATTTTGCGAATAAAATTAAAATAGTAAAAATGATTGAAATTAAGAGATTAAATGGTTAAAAATCCTAAACAATTATGGTTAATAAACCTTAGGAACTGACCAACCAGATCGTGTGATTTCCATACTGTATGCCATTTTTTAATCGATTTTCTAGGGTATCATATATTTTAGTAGGGTATCATATAGTTGCGCTTGCTCATTTAAAAATTATGTAGTTATTGTTGTTTTAAATTCATTTGTAAA
>MINK01174153.1:0-16353 GCA_001735545.1 Phormia regina | reverse complement strand
GGGATAAAAAAATATTTATAAATGTTACATACCGATAACATAATAATTACATCAAAATTAAAATAATGCGCTCTAGATCATCTCTGAATTAAGCCTCATTTTTGATGATTCTAACCCGATGTGCGGCAGTAAGGTTCATAAAAACCGAATTAGGTTTTAAACAATTAATTCCAACTCTTGTTAATCTTAGGTATATTTGTTTTAAACGGAATGAATCATATAAAATTTTTAATAATAATTTTTAGTTAATTTTTAAAATAACAAAAAAATAATAATTTTCGACATGTTTGTATGTCACTTAATTTTATCTGATAAGTCTGATATATAATAAATTAATTTTAATTTGTAATTTCCATCATCTTAAATGCTTTTAAAGCTAAAACAACACAAACAAAATCTCATTAAAATTTGTTTATTTTGATTTTAATGGCACCAACAAGCGAAGGGAAGGCAGGAAGGAAGAAAAAATACTTACACAAGCAAATGAAAAATATATTGTAAGCATAAATGTACAAACATATACACATATATATGTATGTATATCTATGTGCAATATTTTTTTAAAGATTAAAAAAAAGAACAGAAAATATTAAACGAAATAAAATATAATCAACATTAGCACGAAGTAAATGAATGTTATACAAATATACAAACCTACAGATACACTCACCGTAACAGCTGTAGAAAAAGACTTGTTTTATAGTCTACATATCTCTTCCAAGATGGGTTGATTGTCTGTTTAAAAGAAGAAAAAAAAAATAACTATGAAATTCACTCGGGTGCATAAACATTGTACAGTATACACACACACACATCCAAAAGAATATAGAAAAGAAGGAGTTGGAGCTAAAGGATGTTTACAAGAAAAAGTCCCAGATGTAAAAAATGTGCTACAAATTCTTACTTACTCACACTCACATTTCTCTGACATTTTCTTAAGAAGAAATATCAGTCAAGAAAAACAACAACAATTTCACTTGTTCAAAACAGAGTGGTATTTGTTAAAATGGGTATAATGACTTCTCTCAGTTATTGATTACGAAAAAACCGAGAACAGAATAGGTTTTCACCTGTTCGAATTATGTCTCATTGTTGAGTGAAAAATTTCTTTGCAACTTAATTCACTAGTAGGTCACTTGGGATTCACGATCACTGATATTGATTCTTACCGAAGAAATTTGTACAGTAAGGAGTATGATTAATACAGTAAACTGTTTGCCATATTGTTTCAAATCTTATTGTACTTCACTCTAACTTAAAAATATGATCCCCCCATCAAGATTTTCATACCACGCAACTGACAAAATAAAAAAAGTTAAGAAAAGAATATCGAAAAAGTGTATCTAAAAGAATCCCCATAAAGGCAATTTCGTACATCGGTAGCAAGACGTTTTTGTATACAACAGCAACAACAAAAGTATCCAAGAAACAAACATAGGCTACGCAGCACAATGTAAAAGATACAACCCTATTTCCGTTAACTTTGTTCCACCAGATACCAAAGTTCTTATTGTTCTTGTACCCTGAATATGTACAGATAGATAGATGAGCAAAATTGTTATATGTATGTAAGTGTATGTGTTAAAAGAAATTATAGAGTAAAGTTAGAAAATCTTAAAAAGTACAACACATACAAACTTTCTCATTACATACATACATAAGTACATAAAATAAATAGAAATACCAAAGAAATGAAAAAGAAAGAACAAATGCTTGGAATACGATACGTGTGCCCCAAGAACAACGCGTCTCTGCAATAAATCTTTTTTACGAGCGCACACAATGGCAACAATGGCCGCAGGAAGTGGCAAATGGTTGTTTGGATGGATGAAAATGAACCTAAGTAAACTATTCGAATGGAATTTCAAGAAGTGAAATGAAATAACAAACAAAAACAACAACAGTAACAGCAGCAGAAGCAAAAAACATTAATATTATAAGAAGGAAAAACAATACATTCGCACACGAACACACATAGTGTAAAATAAGTGAGCAAATGTTCGATAGGAAATGAGAAAAATAACACACAGATACACATACCTACATACACACTCATAAACATTAAAAAGGGTCCTGGGGTTGGTTGGCATTAAAAAAACAACACGCAGCGAAAAGAAGAAAATAAATATACGTCCAAATGTAAAAAACACAAAAAACTCGTTTACAAAAAAGAAGGGTGGTTGGTTTGTGCATCCGTATACCACCCTGTATTTATAGAAATAACAAAAATTGAAATAAAAGGCAATTTCTTAAAGTTGCCTGCCATCTTAAAGTATTTAAGATTTTTCTCGTCTTAAAAAACTCAAATTACGTAATATGTACAAACATATTATTTAAAAGAAAATAATAAAGAATTTAAAACATTAAAATGAGTAGATGCTAATTTGTTTTACAATTAATTAAAATTTTCATTGTAGATTCAAATATAAAACAGTTTTTTTTTTTTGCTTTATATTCAGTGTCTAAAAGAGTGAATTAATTTTAATCTAAATACATAGACTTCTTTTTATTTTTTACTACCTAATATCCGGTGCGCTTCGCCACCCTATATGGGAGGTGTCACGCCCACAATTGCTAGTGTACCAATTTTTTCTAAAATATTCATATTGAAGCTAATGCTAGTCGTGCAAAATTTGAGCTCCCTAACTTTTATAGTTTCCCAGATATAAAAATTTTGGTATTAGATAACACGCCCAATATTTCTTTTCCGCACACCCTCTATTGCTAGTTCGACTATTTTTTCCAGAATGTTCATATAGGTGTCAAAGTTGTTCCTGCATAATTTGAAGACTCTAGTATTACCAATTTCTGAGATATACCGAGATTTAGTAAGTGGACGTGGCACCTTGCCCACATTTCATTTTAAAATACAATAGTAGACTATTTTTCCTTCCAGGTATATTTCGAGAATATATCGGTAAAAAGACTAACAATTTCTTTGTTTTCATTTAATTGTTTTATTGAAAAACAGCCCAGAAAATTGCGGATTTATGGCTGAAAAACGTTTTCAAATGCTCTCATTGATGTATATTTCTGTGTAAATCGACAAAAATGAAGTGCCTCTTTTCTGCATATGGCTTCCCAAATCAAAAACTTTCTTATGAATTTTGATTTGTTTGATACACTACATTTTTTCACCATAATCCCTTTAGCATTTGTGACATAGAACTCCTGGCCAGGAAGTTTAAAAACGGCAGCCTGTATGAATATTTCATAGTCTATAATATACTAATCAGTATCAGTATATCAGTATAATATACTAATAAAGTGTTCTCCTATCAGGTTACCATTCATTGTATAATATTATGACCCAAGAAATTGTATTTTGAGACACAAAAGCCTTCATTGTAATTATTTTATATGGCCAATGTAAGATTTCAAGAAATATTCGAATTATCTGCTTATGTTTCTCCACTTCATATATTAACCAGTTGATAGAATTATTTTTTATTTTCCACCTTTTCAATTATTATAAACCCAAGAGCATGTAGTTATCTTCCGGATTTTTAAATAAAAAACAATCTTGATAATTAAAGCTATTTTTGCAAAAGTTTTGCAAAATAGATATAGATAAAATTAAAAATGCAAATCACTCGAAAACTATAACAGATACATATGTAAAAAAATCTATACCACGGAGATTCAATACTTTAAGACCTAAAATATTTTTTTTTCTTTAATTCCAATTTCAGACTAATGTAACTTTTTAAGGGATTTATACATTCATAAAACTCTTGTAACAATATTTTAGAGGAAATAAAAAGCCCGAAAAGTTGAAAAAAGAACTAAAAAATAAGACTAAAAATTTATAGGTAAATATTTGTTTTAACATGAAAATCTCCTAAAATAGAAGTGATAATCATGTGAAGATATTTATAACCAAAGTGGCTAACATTGGAGTGTCACCCACTTGCACCCAGATCTGCTAGAAACTACTACTCGTTCAACACTTAGAAATACATTAAAAAAACAGTTTTGTTGTGAATTACAAACAATTTTTACTTCTATCTCACATGATTTTTGACTGTAAAAGAGTATAATTAATTAATATAAAATTAATTTTATAGATAATTTTTAAATTATCTTAATAATTAGTCCCTAATGTAGTCCTTTTCTACGCTTACATTGGGGTTTAATCAAGTCAATATTTGCTTGGTCTCGATTTGTAGTTCATTAAGTAAACGTATTTTACGCAAACTAATTTAGGAAATTAAACTATATATCTAAATGACATATAAGGTGTTTCAAACTCCACAGACATATTTTATAGAAATTGCACTTAATACAAATATCAGGCTACAAGTCCCATATACATCCCCTGAATTTGCATATACATATCCAGTGGTATTGAGTGTCATATGGTTGGGCTTGAGCAACTATATTCTCTTTCTTGTTTTAATTTTAGAATAACAGTAAATTTGTCGATTGAATCCATTAAATACTCTGACTTATACCTACTTATAAATGCGAGTCAATAGTAGCAAAAGGAGCGAGCGGCAAGTGAAAAATTAAAAAAACAGCATTCACATCAGCAACAAGGAGTAACATCCAATATGTGAACCAATAAATAAACTTAATGTGTATGCGAGAATATTAAAAAAGAAAATTATATTTCGTCCAACATTTGCCTGTCTTTCATAAACACATACACATACATATTAAAATCAATATGCGAGGGTTGATAATAAAATACATCAATGGCAATTAGAAAAGCCAAATCTGGCCAACAACCATTTATTTTATAAGAAGTTACGAAAACGTTGTAAAAGAATATTAATTTGTTAATTTTTTTCTAAAATTATAGTAAACATATCTGCCATTTAAGGCAGATGAGAATTTATGAATTAAAATCACGATGAAACTAATCTGTTAATTATTTTTATATAACCACCTATTCAGTCAGTTAGTTAATTCTACAAAAAAAGATAATAATAATAATAATAATAAGAATGATATGTTTTAAAATTTATATATTTTTTATATTGTATCTTGCCATAATATGAAGGAAAAATTATTATAAATAAATCAGTTTATAGAAATGTGTTAGAAAATCAATACCATAATTATCAAACAACCTGCGGTTATTGGGTCCCATAAGAAATTTTGCCATAAGGCGTTTTCATATTTTGTTGTTTTTCCTTTAATAAGTATAAAGGATATAACGGCAAAAGCATTCATGCAGCATTCTACACACACATACATATGTAAATACTTTTAATAACTATTGAAAATTTGCCTTTAAGCTTATGAAAATGGAAATTGGTAACAGAGATCCTTCTTCGTTTGGTAAGTTAGTATTTTTTTGTTTTTTAATATTTTTGGTTTTTCCAAACGTTTGTATTGCAAAATTTGCATAAATATAATTATAATAAAAGAATTTATATTTATTTATATACTCACACACTCGTATAAAAAACTCATAAGGGCATGCACACATTGAAAGACATTAAACAAAATTAAAAATATATTCATGTGGAAAATGAGATTATTGTTAAAAATGCAAATATTCATATGAAATAAATTATGAAATAAATTAAAAAAAAAAATTCAAAGAACGAAAGCAAATAATATTAAATAATGGTTTCTCATATATCTCATTATTAAAATTCATGAATTCATATTTACAGATAGATATACGAGAGTAAGTAATATATGTATGTGAATATAAATTAATTTTGTTAAATAAAAAATTTTAAATAAAATAAATTAAATAAATTCAAACGATATTTAAACTAAAGTTCATTTAAGTAAATAAAGCCAAATATATCCTCAATAATTAAAAATATATATAGTAGTGTATATATGATCCAAAGTATATTAAATATACAATATATAGTATTTCGTAAAAATCATATGAGTCAAAGGTTCGAATGTCTTTTCTATTTAATTCATATTTTAAGCCGAAATAAATTTATTCTATAAGATCATTTAAATAACTTAATTCAGATAAGATAAGATAAATTCTTTGTACTTCACATGAATAGAATTAACTCTGCAATGAATTAAATCCTTGAAAATTATATATATCATTTATACAATTCAAGCTTTAAAAATTGAATCTTATCTATATAACCGTCTATTTAGAGTGAAGTTTAATGACTTTGTGACAGAAGAATATGAAATAAAAGCTGTTGTTCCACAGGGAAGTGTTTTCGACCTACACTCTATTTAATTTACACTTTTGACTACATGCCATGTACTGATATAGTCAGTATTTGCTGATGATACCACAATAATCAATTCTCATGAAAACCCACACATAGCATCTAGTCAACTAAATATTTACCTCCGACATGAAAAAACTGGCGAATACGGGTAAATAAATTAAAAAGTAACCATGTTACGTCCAGCTTAAGAATTGGCAAATGTATATCAGATCATGTCACTAACCTTGTTCATTTGGATATATGGCGTCAACATATAGATGCTTCTAACCTTCAATGGTTAAAAAACAGCCAATCAAGACTAAGTCTTGAGAATAAAGTCATCCTGTATAAAATCGTATTCTGACATTTCTGAAAATAATTACTAGATTTTTTAAAAAATTCTAAGTAATATAATTGCAAGAATCATATTAAAATATGTAATCAATAAAAAATTATATTAATAGAGGTTAATTATCGAAAAAGGTATTTTACCTTTTAAAACAAAATCGGAGGTTCTCTGGACAACAATTTATCTCTCAAACTCATCCAAACTTTATAAATTTTTAAAAAATTTGTTAATATGTTTTTCAAAACTCAAAAATTTCACTATTAAGATCAATACAAAATATACATCTTTTTTTATATCGTGCTCTGAAATTCGTCATTTACATCATATGTCAAAATTTTATCGACGTATCAACTGTCATTACAAAATTATAGTGAAAGCAATAATACAACAATGTATATACAATATACACCTTCTGTAAAGTTTAGTGTTCTGCACTTTTCGCTGTTAGGGCTCGATATAGTACCAAATGTTGATTTGACAACGACTGGGTAATCTTTTTTCCGAGACAGGGTAATTTGGTACCAAAAAAATAGGTGTTTCTTTAATTTTCTGATCTTTGAACAAATTTATTTATTTTGCGATAATTTGATGAAAAAATCAAATAAAAATTACTGCATTTTATTTTTTAAATACTTAAAATATTTACCTTCTTCTGGAGAAATTTAACTATTAAGATGTACACTTTTCGATGATCCAAAAAATCATCTCAATTTTTGTTTTTTTTTTTTTTTAATTTTAACACCACTTTGCCCCAAGAGTATTATTTCGAATTTTGTTTAAATACCTCATATAAATATATCCATCTATATCTTTGTTAGATTCATAACTTTGAGAACTACATTTTATAGCTATAAACAATTTTTTAAATTCGAATTTAAGTTGTCTTTTTCATATTTTTTTTTAATTCAATATTTTTTTATTTTCAATATTTTTTTATTCCTGTTTAGTTATTAGTTGTATAATTATTATTTATTAATTATAAATCTTCTATCAGTTTCATTTCAGTTTTTAATTAATATATAAAAATACATTTAAAGAAATACATCTATAATGACATGTACTCCTACTGGGAGGTCTTAATCGAAGAGGAACAAAAAAGTAACGATCTTTTGTTCAGTATTCTAACTGCAATCAAGCTGTGGCAATACACAAAACGTTTATAAAATTTATGATATTTCGAAATAAATTCCCGCCATTAAAAAACAAAACAAAAAAGTAATAAAAAAGATTTATAAACTCATCTTAATTATGATAATGGCGTAAAATGAATTAAAAATGACCAGTTACTTAAAATATTTTATTTTCAACCACGCCTTAAGATTCTCATCTCAAATGTTTCTTTTTTGTCTCTTTCTCTTTTTCTCAGGCACTTACTCAAAGTAAAATAAAAATACTTATATTAACCAATACGGATTTTGTCTTTTATGGTCAGCTGCATAATTAGAGCAAAACCAAAACTTAAAATCAATACAGAATTATTCATTTTGAACCTAAAGACAACATGTGGTCAAACAATCGTTTATGGAAGCTATACAACTACAACAAATATACAAAATTAAGAGAACAATGGAATATAACAAATAAATATTCATACCGACAAACAAAAACAACATCAACCAAACAAAAAACAAAGATCAGTAATAATTAATTTTAATAAAATATTCCAACTTCTTTTTTTTGTGTTTGTGCCTTTTAAAATACACTCGACCTAAAGAAGTACAGATGGATGATGTAGACTGCTTGCATGTACACAGATTCTTTAGTTTGTCACACGGTATATACTTACATATATACGCATGTACATACCTATACTCAGGTACAAATAACTACTACATAGAAAGAAACAAGATGAAGTTGACTTTTTTTAATACAATTTATTACTTTTACATAAATTTTCACAAAGATACGAAATAACTTTGACAGCCGTAGCGACCGACAGACAGTCACTGCCAGCCGCAATATAAACCAAAGATCAGATCAGTAAAATTAAAACCTCCTCCTATCGCCGCTGTTCACAGACGAGAAAAAAGAAACACACGCTTTCTTAATGAAGATCTGAAGATCGTTTACCTGTTAATTTTATTTGTTATTTCCACGTAAATTACTAATTAAAAAATAAAATACAAAACTAAATTTAGTATAAGGAATTCAATTGGACGAGTAAAGTAATAAAAATGTTTTATTTGACAACGATTTATTTGTTTTTCATTTTTTCTGTCTTTCTTTTATATATTTAGGGTTAATTAAGATGCCATGTGATGACGGGTTTTATGGATAAAAACGGTTTTAATTACGAATGAATAAATTAATAAAGAAATACAAATAAATATAGAAGTTTTAAAATTTAAATTTGTACATATATGAGATAATACATAAATACATTCATGCATACACACATACACACAACATTTTTGGATAATGAATCATATCTTAAACTTAAAACATGATTTTAAAAATAAAAGATCACTAAAAACAGTACTGAAATTTTTTGTAAGTAAATCTGTAACCTTCAATCAGCTTGTTAGATTTATATAAGTCAGTAGTAGAGTTTTTGAGACTCAAAACAATGTATCTGTGACCTGAACTTTATTCATATTTTTTAATGTAATTACAATATTGAAAAAATTACAAAAAAAGTTTAAGGAATCTGGCAGATATTAAGATCGATTTTAAGTTTCCACTTATTCCTCTGTTAAAGAATCAAAATTTCTCTGTTTAAATGATTCTGAAAAACTTCAAAGTCGATATATTTAACAATATTCAATCAATCTATAATTTTATGTATTAAATAAGAGGGCGTAACCCTAGAGTGAAGAGAACCGATTCAAAACTAGTATCGTGACAGGTTCTCAGGGTTAGTGACCGGTCTTAGTAGTGGAACTTTATATGAGAGGAACCTGACACTTTTACAGGGAGTTGTTATTGGTGACAGATTACAGGATTGGTTTCAGAACTGGTGTAAATGGACAGGTTCAGTCACAATGAATGTAGTAAAAATTTGATAAAAATTAGCCAATTATTTTACTTTTTAAACATTTTTATTATTATTTTTATTTTATANNTCAACTTTTAAATAGTGAGTGTGTTTGTGTCAATTGGTTCCCAATTGGAACTTTTTAGGATGTGTAAGGTGTCAATTGGTACTCAACTGGTACTGAGAGACCTGTTCATTACTGCAATAGACATTAATCTCCCGTAGAGAATTATCCAAAGTCGACAAAAATATGTTAATAAATTGTACAAAATATATTTTGCAAAATACAATTCCAAGTTCAAATTAAAAATATTAAATTGTCACAAAGCACAGGGAAATCATGTTTTTAACAGGACCTCGAATGAAACCATCAATTATATATTTATCCGTTTCGGTTTGTTTGTGCATATTTTTGCATTTTGCGATTTTAAGTACATATTTAAAGCAAATTTTGTTATTGACATTTCAAAGATAATTATTGTATAACTCAGGAAAGGTTTTCTTAAATTTGATTTTGTAGAAAAGATGATAAATATTAATTAACTTTAATGGATACCATATTAACGTTGAGAAATCTGAAGATTACAGATTATTAAAGTAATGTCATAAAAACAATATTTGTGAATAATGAAAAACACATCTTTTAAATAATTGTAAGAATTCTTTGTTTTAGTGCATATTTTTGAGCTTTTAGAGCATATTTTTCGTGTTTGTCTGCATATTTAATGATCATTTTTTAGAGCATATGGTGGTTTCCGTGTTTACAACAATATACATTTTTTTATAAAATATTCTGTTGAAGTAGCAATATCGACTATATTCTTAAAGGAATAATGTTGCAAAGTAAAACAGAAGACTAAGGAAAAATATCGAATCAAAATCCACAAATGTTGTGGTTGCATTGACAACTTAAGGTTCAATTTCACTATTAATAATGAATGGTATCGTTATTAACACGTATGTGTTCGATTTGTTCTAGGTTAAGTAGTTTTGGATGTCAATTTAAGAGCTGGGGAATGTTGACTCTCAAAAAACTTACAAAGGTAGATGATACGCCTATACTATATGCATCGAATGTGTAAAGAATATTACGTTAATACATAATACGCGCGATTATTGCAAATAAAAATAACTTGCAAATAAATAATTCACTGTTTATACGCAAATTGGAAAAGAAATATATTTCCTTATTTGTCGTGCCAGATGGGATAAATAAAACTATTATCATTTATTATACTATGAACGTAAAAGGAAGTGGCAACGCTATACATTTTAGTTGCAATTAGCTTCACTAATCACGATTATTTTTTGTGAGTTACTAACTTACAAATTTAGTACTAACTCAGTGTTTATACAGCAAAATTTTCATATCGCAATATTTTTAATTGCGAGTAAATGATGCGTATAAACGTAATATATGTGCTTTAGGGTGATCCCCGAATATGACATGAGAGATATTGTAGATTATGGACCGAACCTCATAAAATTAAACACTGTGATTTTAACTTAAATAAAACTTATTTATGTCTAATATCAACTTAATACTGACATTAGTATGGGATTAAGGCATGTTAAAGTGATTTACGGAGATGGATTTTTATGGGAGCTATAGACAATTATAGAGCGATATCCATGAAATTTGGCATAAAGATTAATACTTATATAGAACTTAATAAAAATTTGCTATATTAAAACTATTTTTGATATAAACTTCTATTTAGGATTATATTTGTATGAGGGCTACCTGAAATAATGAACCGATCACAATCTATTTCAATAGGCTACGTCCTTGTGTCAAAATATTTATTTGTACCAAATTACATCAAGAAATCTTTAAAATTGTAACCTGGTCTTTGTTCACAAGGTTTATATGGACAGACAGCCAGAAAAACGGACAGACCGACATAACCCGTCAAACCACCTACACTGAACAAAAAGGGCAGAAAAATACAATGAAAAAGTAAATTGTTTCAATGAATTTGTACACCAACATTGACCCTATATACAGATTCATGAAAAAATGTATTGCTAATACATTAATATTAATATTCAATGTAAAAGTTCACTGATTTTGGATTTTAAATCAATGAATGCGTTCATTAAATTAAATAAATAATTCTAGTGAACAATTAAATGATTTAATTGTATTATATTGACTCAATATAAGTAAAAAATAAATTTTATATACATAATATAGATGCCATAAATATAATACAATAATATTATGAAGATTGCTGATTGATGATTGATATTCTGATGCATATTTTTGATATTTTAATATTCTGATGCACATTTTACCATTTATTTTGAATATATGGAAAACCTAGTCTTCTAGATAGTCTACTTGCAAAATTTATCTTTTTAACTACGAAACTGAAAATAATAACTAACATTGACATATTTCCATTAAAAACTTGTTCAACTAATTAACAATAACTAAAACCCCATACATACACTTGTATTCATATACATATATATGGAAGCTTCCGGCATAGCAACGCAATCCTTTCTAATTATTTTGAGACTAAAAATAAAATTTATTTGAATTTGAATGAAAATTGTTGTGCCGTCGGTTGTTGCTTTTCCTGTACTATTTCTGTTCAAACTCATAATCATAAATATGAATTTAACAAATCCCACAATAGACTTTTAAATATTTTACCAAACATTCAACCAGCCAACAGTCAAAGTTCATTTATGTTAAAAGTCCTCTTTTTTGGGGTTCTTATACTAACTAAACACGCACACCCATATATTTAGTACTTATTTTAGTTAGTATGTGTGTATGTATGTAAGTTCCTTAATTGGTGAATGTATTAGAAAATGTCCATTAAATACCTTGTGATTTTATACATATTTACTATTACTGCTGAATCAGATTTTGACTCTAGCGCTCTACAGCTACGTATGTACTATGAGTAGTAAATTGTTTGGTAAAGGGGGACAGATGCTGTTGTTGTCTAGGTGGTTAGTTTGCTTTTAAGCTTTTTTATGGTCTTTATATTGTAGTTTATGTCATTAAATGTTAATTTCAGTTAAAAACATTGTTTGAGAAACACCTAAGTTTAGTATAGTAAACAAAAACATTGACAAAGGAATTAAAATACACTCGAAGTATTTAAACTGAATAAAATTTTCACTAAATATTAGATTTAATTTAAAATAGAAGAGAAATGTAATAATTTGAAATACCAAAGAAGCCATTCGTAATGATATTTTAACGATATCATTTCGGTAATAAAGTAGACCTTTGAATGATATCATTTATAATTCTGAAATCATATAGACTGCTTTCTGAAAGGTATACTCATATCGTAATTATTGCAAATATTTAATTCACTATTTATACGCCAATTAGATAAAGAAATATAATTAACTTTTTATTGCTGCAGATGGGAAAAATATAACTATATACCACACTGTACTTATTACTTGTAATTAGTTTCATCAATCGCGATTAGTTTTCGTGAGTTACTAACCTGAAATAAAATATTAACCTGCTATAAAATTTTATGTAAAATTAAATTTTCAGATAATATAGTAATGCAATTCAATTTTAAGTATAAAAATTTTTAATTTATTTTTATTTACCTGAAAATGTTTAAAGTTGTTTATTCAGATGTTAAGGGTATTAAGTTTGTCATTTCATTTATAATTTCCAAAATTTTGGTAGGAGAGCAAAAATAGTTAATATTTTCTGGATCATTTTAGGAAATAATGACGATGGGAACATCTCCGTCCGCTTGTGTGTCTGTTGAAATGGCTCTTATGAAGCTCACCGATAACTTGCATAAACAATATATACATTAAACGATTAGAAATCATTCCGAGAATTTTACTATTTAAATTCAGCAAGATAAGTTAAAATATGGCGGAGATAAGCATAAAAAACTGTTTATACCAGAAACTTTTTCCAAATAAGTTTTTGAATTTTTGTACTGAAACTCTTGTTTAAGTTTAAATGATTTTTATTTGTATATAAATTGGTCACAAATATAAAACTTTTGTTGTTCGTACTAACTAATTTCGTTAATAAACAACCGAGTTATGAGTAAAAAAATAATAATATATGGTATGGCCTTTTCAGAAGTCCCTTTTTAGAGCCGGGAGGCCTTCTTCAAATATTCTACTTGCATGTTCCATGTTCACGTATTTTTACGTGATGTCATTGCAATCAAGGCATCAAATCAATTTCATATAAAAGTCTAGATAAAGCTTTTAACATAACTTAATGATTATTATTATTATTTTTTTTTTAATTTGATCTTGTTTTTGTAACGGTTTTGAATAGTTTTGTTGTTGCTTAAATAAAAAAAAATCTTCCTCATCTCCTTCTAAGAGAAGCGAAGTGGTACGATGTATTTTCCAACAACTTTTTTTGCTTAGAACAAAATATATTTAATAAATGCAGCTTCTATCTTGCCTTTTAAGAGAACCAAGGATAAGGTACTTTTGAAGGCCTTACTATAGAATACATATTAGCATGAGCCACTCCATCTTAAATAAGGTGTAAATAGATCTTGTAGAAGACCTGAACGATGGAGACTTAACAAATTTTATCGCTGGAATAAATACACATCAACACAATACAGTTTTATAAATGCAAAAGTAGAAGAGCATATTTTAAGGCGTTGATACTTTATCGTTTCTTGGTTAATATGTATGAATGTGTATTTCAAAATATTTCTAATAACATTTAATTCCTTTAATTTTTCGAGTGTATAAAATGTACATCCTTTCTAAAGTTTATTGGAAATAGGTTTAATGTTTCCCTCACTTCTTCTGAACTGGTTTGTGATCATTGGACACCCTTGATATGCAATAAATTCTAGGCATATAGATATGTATGTAAGGGTGTTGTTGTTATTATTATTGTAGTTAATATTCAGTGTTATTAAGTCTTCTTTAGGTATTTGAATCTGTATATGCCCGCTTGACCTGAGACTAGAAACGAAGAATTTTCGAAACAAATGTTTTCGAAATATGATCAAAAACAATTAATCGCATGACAACAAATTCGATAATTTCTCTATAGTTAAGACTAGAGAAATTTTCAAAAGTTTTTAAGGAAATTATGCTAACGATATAGCTAAATATTTGATATAAACGAAACTTCGATATCGATTAATTTACTGCCACAAACTGAACGAAATATGATCTCTACAAGTTCGGTCTCAAAACGCTTTCGATAGTAGTTCTCAAATGGTTTATTAACGAAGTTTGTGGTCAAGAGGGTGAATAGAAAACTTTATCAATATATATAGATACTTATATAAGTACAAAATGTATAAATATATCTGTTTGTCTATGAATAGTACTTACTTGTCCTGAAGCTTTAATTTTGAGGCTATTAAATAGATTTATGTGATATTTTTGTTGTTATACTTTTTCCAACAAAAAAACAAAACTTACACACATGTTTTAGTAAGTAATATGTAATGGTATAAAACACATGCATGTAAAAGTTTATATGTATTTCTATTTATTAATGTTGGCTTTTGTTTGTCAAAGTTTTAATGTCATTTAGATTTGGTTACGTGCGCGTTTAATGGGCAATTAGTGCTATCAAAATCCCATATATAGTGATTTTGATAATTTTGTCTGCTACAATAGCATCAAACCAGTCATACAGACAGACGGACAGACTGACATTTATTTACTTTTAGTAAAATAAATGAACTTTTCCTGTTGTTATTTGTTTCCAAAACAAACAAAAAACTGAGAAAAATAATGATGATGACGATAATGATATTGTTTGCTGAAGCGTATGTTTTTGATAACATTTGAATAGGAATTAATATTTATTTCTAGCTAAAAATATGGAAGAATAAAGTAAAAACAGTATGGAATAAGAAAAAGGTATATAATTCAGAAATTGTTTTTTTATATTTTTTGAATAAACTCGAAATTTTATAAAATAATTGGATTAATAAGTTTGTATTGTAGGACATTTTTTTAATATGGAAGGACCATATAGATCCTTATGGACCTATATATTTAACGTTACAGCTTAATGCTTTTAAAATTTATATTTTATATGACTAATATCTTTAGTTTCAATTCAGAATTCATTTGATTATATTTAAATTCTTAATATCATTTCTTTTCGCATAATAACAAAAAATAAAGGAGTTGACATTTCTAAAAATAAAAAAAAAATAATTCTTTAGCCAATAAGAAAACGATTACCAGCAAAAAAAAACTTTGTTTAAACATTTTTTTCTTTGTTTTATCTTATTTTGCTGAGTAGTTCATACTTATCCTCCTCCTCTTGCAAAAACAAAAAAAGGAAAACTGTTTTAGTGCCAACTTATTTTACAGTTTTATTTTTTTCCTTCAAAATCTCTTAACTTAAGCATGTAGAAGATAAAGAAATTCCAACAAGTTAAAAACGACCGAAGAAACCCCACATCCAACACCCAACAATTTGGCCAAGTCAGCATACAGTTCTTACCAACAAGGAGTTCAAAAGAAAAAAAGTTTTATATATTTTTATATTCATTTTTATTTCTCTACCATCATCAAAACCATTTCTATAACGATAACAATTCTCGTAATACTATCGCTATCGTCTAAACGATAATGCGCACATAAATGCGCACTAAAATCAATACAAGGATATACACAAATTTTAGTGTTTTTTTAAGGATAATGAGACCAACTAAATAAATAAAATGCATATGTATATAAAAAAACAAACTCAAAATCACAGCCTTAACAAAAACTAATAACTATAAGGATTCAGACAATTGTTACATGTATATTTATTTACACACATACTTATATACATATCATATATAATCATTCCTAGTTTCTAATATTTTTTATTTACTAATCGAAACATGATATTTCGAAAACTTTTAGGACTTCTTAAAAAAGATGTT
>MINK01174152.1:3175-15300 GCA_001735545.1 Phormia regina | reverse complement strand
ATGCATAATAAAACTACAAGAGAAAAAATAATTAAACTTAAGTATAACTAGTTTAAACTAAGTTTAAACTTAATAAAACAAAGTTTAGCTTTTAACTTAATGTTTTTATGTTATAAAAAAATTAATGCAATTGAATTTTTAAAGAAAATGCAACTAAACTTGTTTGTAAAATTAGTTTAAACTAAGTTTAAACTGCAAAAATTTGAGTTTAAGATAAATTTCAAAATGTAAACAAATCAGGCTAACATGAAAAACAATATTTCATTAACTAAACAAAAATTTATTTAGTTTAAAATAAGTTTAAATTAATTTAAAATTCAATTAGAATAAAATAAAATTGGAAATGTTTTTGAAAAGAACTTGGAAGTGATTTAAAAATTAAATATAACAGAGTTATTAATCAAAAGGAATTTAATTTGAAATTAACTAAGTTTTATATAAAATTTGTTTTCTATAATTTTAAACAAAATTTTAATATTTTATCAGTAAAATTTATTTTTTTAGCATTTGAAAATTTACCATAGCCTTGATGATTTTTCCAAAAAACTATTATCTTTCCCAAAAATTATAATTTTTTTCTTAACTCTATAATTTGCTTTCCATTTTAGTTTTAATAGTTTTTGATTATTTTTTATATTTGATTTTTTTTTTAAACAAAAGCAGTTTAATTATGTATAAAGACTTATTTGTTTGATGATGTGTTTTCTGCTGCTTTAAACATACACCCAAAAAAAGTGTGTATGTCATTTATTAAAATTAACGGGATTTTGTTAATAATAACTTATTGTTATTGTGCTTATTTTTTGTTTTTAATAATATATATGAGAAAAAAAAAACATATTGTGCAAAAATTAAAGATTTTAAATTGCTGTCGTTTTGTTTTATTAAGTTTTTTGTTACGAAAATTAATGTTAAATAATTTCAAATGAAATGGAAATTATTTAACCAAATGTTGGTATTGTTTTAAAAAAGAAAACGCTTAAAAAAATAAGCGAAAGTATTTTTTTGTTTCTTTCTTTAAAAAAAAAAAAAATTAAAAAAATATTTAAATAAAATAAATTGATTTTTTATTTAAAAAAATTTATTAATTTATTTTTATTTGTTTATTTATTTATGTATTTAATTTTATAATTCATTTAATTTTTTTTTTTAATTCTCTTTACATTTTTTTCTCTCTTTTATTTTATTCTGCCTCTCTCTCTCTCTGTTTTCTTTCAATAGACTATTTCCATAATTCCTATTATTTGTAATTAGTTATAATAGTCCTTTTTTTTGATCCTAAGAAATTTATATATGTGTTTACCTTAACTAACAACATTTTTTTATGTTTCTTCCTTCCCACAAACACCTCCTCACTCCTATGTGTTTATGTGTGTGTGTGTGTGTGTCGGGTATTATAATTACAGATCTTGAACAAAGACATTTAAACAAAATGGAGAACGGCCTGCATGTAGTGCCACAAACAACACCCATTATTGTCAGCAACAACAGCACTATTAGTAGCAGTAGTAGTGGTGATTATCTTAATACACTTACATCTCCACCAACCTATTCACGTCTACCACCGGATGGTCATGAATTTCCCCCTAATTTCTCGGAACCTTTAATAATGCCCACACTAACTACAAACGGTGGAAATATGATGAAAACTACCAGCCTTTTACAAAGTGTTACAACAACTACACAAGCGCCTGGATTAAATGGCAGCAATACAATTTATACGGAAAAACTTTATGCCGCTTCAGCGGTAGGACAAACAATGGTGGCTAGTACTCGCACAACTCATGTAACTAGTACAACAAATAATGGTGTTACCCAAACGGTGGTGGAAGTGGAAAAACAAAAATCAGCACCTGTAGTAATAGAACAGGAAATAGCAGCTCCTCCACCCTTGCCGAAGAGTACACCACCACCCACAGTGCCGCGCAAAGTGTACCGCCAAGATTTAGTGGTTAATGTAGAGGATGCTAGAAGTGCACCTGTAATGATAGCAGCTAATAAACCCACCAAATTGATTATAGATACTAGACACAGTCGTTCAACACAAAATCTTTCCAGCGGCAATAGTAGTGGTAGTTCCACACCTACTGCCCAAAAACTGGAGGCACCCTTATATGAATCTAGCGCCGCTTCGGCAAGTGTTCTGGATTATAAACGTTCCTTAAGTGCTCCTAGACGTTCCAGTGATTGGCGTAAAGATGAGAAAAGTGAAAAGAGTGTACGTGATAAGATTGCCATGTTTAGCAATGATGAATCAACGGCCAGCTCTCCCAGTGAGACGGTGATCAAACCTTTAAGCTTTTCCCGCAGTAATAGTTCAACGAAACCTTTAAATTTAAGTACAGAAAATCTATTGGATACAACAACGACACCAACACGTTATAGTAATAATAGTAATTTACATAAAACTCGTGCCATGAGTGTGGAAAATCTCAATGAGGTATCACGTCTATATCAAATGGGTAAACAATTGCCTACGGGGCTACAACAGGGTTATTCCGATTCTATGCATTCCTTGAATACCTTAGCAACAGATTATAATCAAAATTATGCTTCATTGCCGAGAAGACATGCTTCCACACAACATTTGGATAGGCGCATAAGTTTTTCGGGACAACCTGCTTATGTGCCCGATGAAGCTTCACGCAAGGCAGCTATTACCAATATATTGGAACAGAGACGTCGTAGTTTGTCCAAGTTGAGAGGTTTAGTTATACCCGAGAGACCTCATATTCCCATTTCGACTTTGGAGCCTATTTTAGATTTACCCGAAATTAAAAGTCGTGACAGTGAGCAGGTGAAAACTTCTGGCAATTCCTCTTCTACCGATTCCACAGATAGTGGTGTGGGTTCTTTGACCGGCTCTTTAACGGTGCCCAGACCTGCTAAAAGATCTGAATTAAGTGTCTCGAACTCTTCTAATCTCAACTCAGCTTTGAGACCTTTAAATATTACCACCCACAGCAACTCTATAAATATAGCCAACAATCGTGGTTATCTGGGACAATCTCCCAATCCTAGACACATTTTGCAACAGCAGCAGCAGCAACAACCACAGGTCCCCTTAGTGGCCCAACGAAGAATGGATGTTTTGAATACCGTACCACCAGCCAAACCACCACGTACTTCTTTAGCCTCTACACCCACCAGACCATTTTTACATGAAGAAAGTGATTCTTGTGATTCAGTGTTTTCCTCACGCATATCCTCACCTCCCATGTCACCCTGTGTACCCCAAGTGCCAGAGAAATTTGCCTTGACACGTACTCTATCCTCGGAAACCAATACCTCTATAGCCAGTTCCACCACTTCTACCCTAACTTCGGGTTCTGGTTCTCAGGCCAGCTGTTCTTCGGTGGGTAGTACTCCCACAGTTGATATGAGTAGAAGAGTTTTGAAATCAGGCTCCAATGATTCGGCCACTAATCGTAAGAATATCTTAGCCTCAGCTAAATGTCGTAATGGTCGTGGAGACAATTCAGCTTTAATGCGTCATAGAGCCTATGATGATGAAGATAGTACAGATGGTTATGATGAGGAGGAGGTAAGGAGACATCATAAATCTAAACCTCGCTCTTCATTAGTATCCAGCAGTAGTTCTTTGGTTACCCTACCCTCTAAGGCGGCATCACCTACAGCTCCCATTAATTACAAATTGGTAACGAAAAATGATCAAAGTTTGGTGGATAAAGTCATAAATGTGGCTGCTTATGTGGAAATCACCTCCGATACTGATGATAGCAGCCGTAGATCTAACGATAGCTCTTCGCCCCTCAAGCTTAGTGCCATGTTTATAGATGAAGAACGTAAACAAAGCTTTAAGGCCGATCCCACACAAAAAGCTAGCTCTAAACCTAAAATACAAAATATAGTGCCAGCCAAAGTGGTGGCCCCGATTAGCTCACAACCTGTACAACCCCTAAGTCCCCAAAGAGCCGTAGAGGCCCCCTCGCCTAAGAAGATCAATGAATCGAATGAACTTTCTCAATGGATGCATGTAGAAGTGGCTAAAGCCAAGGTTCTAAATAAAACTCCCGAAAGAACTCTCAAACCCGTAAGAGAGAAATTTGAAAGCTCTACCACAAAAACCACTTACACTAGCTTATCCAGTAAGACTACACCCAAGATCAGTACCGCTGAGATAAGAGAGAAATTTGAACGTACTGCTGCTTTGGCCAATAATAACGTTTCGCCTGCTGTCTCCTCTTCCAGTTTGCTCAATGTTAAGTCACAACAAATTAAGGGTAATTATCATGAAAGATTTTCATCTTTGGATTCGATAGCCTCCTCATCGTCGGGTGTTAGCTCTACCACACAAAATGTATCATCGACCCAAGAGAATACCACTGAGTTTGGTAGTTTCTCTTCGCTTGGCAGCAATCAGAGTTTGATTACCGCTCAAGATATACAACAAATCATAGAAGAAGCCGATCCTCCTCTAAAGACCCCCGAAGCCTTTATCATTGTCTTGCAAAGAGATACACCAGAATCGAGTATAGGCATAACCTTGGCAGGAGGATCAGATTATGAAGCCAAGGAAATAACGGTGAGTAAAAAATCTAAATAAATAGTTACACGATCATTAATTAATTTCTTTCGTTTACTTTCAGATTCACAAAATCTTAGCCAATACCCCCGCAGCTAAGGATGGACGTTTGAAGAAGGGTGATCGTATATTGGCCGTAAATGGTATGAGTATGCGCGGTTTAACCCACAGAGAGTCAATAACGGTGCTTAAGGTATATTCTCTTGAACTTTGAAAGAAAGATCATTTTACCCTTAAACTAAACTTTACATATTCTCCACTTTCAGACCCCCCGTCCCGAAGTCGTACTCGTTGTCACCCGTTCCGAATCGGTAATCGTTAAACCTTTAAGCAAAAAACGTTCCTCTTTGGGTTCACTCTCCAGTCTCAATGAGAAACCCTCAGAGATTGATTACGAAAAGAAACGTAGCTATCATAAAGCTTCACGTTCTTTAGATCTCGATTTAGATGTGATTTCTAGTGAGGAACCCTCAGCGTCCCAGAGTCCCTCAAAAGGAAGCTCAGCTACTACACCCTCTAGCACAAGTTCAAGTAGCCGTAGTAGTCCACAGCCAGCTGCCTCCGAAGCTGCTACCTTGGCCAGTATTAGAGCTAGACGTCAGCTGTCTAGACCCGATGTTAGTAAGATTTCAACCAGTGAATTATTGGAGAGAGCACAAGAGACGCGTAACGCTTTGCAAGCAGAAATTAGAGCACAAGGTAAGTTAGAAAGAAAATTTTTAACTTTATTTTAAAATAATAATTAGTTACAAAATAAATGATCGAGGAATCAGTATTTAAAAAATTATTAAACTTTAGTTAAGTCTATTTAAACTAAGTTTAAACTTAATGGGACCAAGTTTAAGCAAAATTAAAAATAGTTACCTAAAAAGCAAAACAAATGTAATATAAAGCATAATATAAAAATTAATAAACTTAAATCAAAACAGTTTAAACTTAGTTTAAACTAAGTTTCCTAAAGTTTAAGCTAAAATAAAAATTATTTTATTATTGAAAAATAAATTTAACTTAAAATAATAGTTTAAAATATATTTATTTTAAATTAAGGCCAGTTAAACTTGGTTTAAACCTAATTAAAGCAAGTTTAAGTTAAAGTAAAAATAAATTCATAATTAACAAAATAAATGTAACCTAAATCTGAAAATAAAAAATTATTAATCTGAAATATTGCTAAGTTAAGCTAAGTTTAAACTTAAGAAAAGCAAGTTTAAGCAAAAATAAAAAGGATGTCATAAACAGCAAAATAAATGTAATATAAAGCAAAATAAACTAATTGCTAAACTTAAATAAAGCTAGCTTAATCTAAGTTTAAACCTAAATAAATTAAGTTTAAGCTATAGTAAAAACAAGAACATAATATACAAAATTTAAGTAACTTAAAACCAGAATTTAAATTTTTAAAACTTAATTTAGCTTAAGTTAAACTAAGTTTAAACTTAAAAGAACTAAGTTTAAGCTAAAGTGAAAATTGTAACGAGTTTAAAAAAATAAATGTAAACTAAATCGAGAGTTAAAAGATTATTAAACATTAATTAGAAATAGTTAAGCTAAGTTTAAACTTAATAAAACCAAGTTTAAGATAAAATAAAAATAATAACTTAAAGGGAGAAATTTATGTAAAAATTATTCTAAAACAAAATTTACTAAACTTCTAAAATTGATTTTTGGTGAATTTTAAAATAAAATTTCTTTATTTTTTTTTTTTTTAGAAGAATCTACTCCCAATGGTGCTCGTTGTGTGGAAATCATTAAAGACAGCTGTGGTTTAGGTTTTTCCATCGAAGGAGGATTTGATTCTCCTTTAGGCAATAGACCTTTAATAGTTAAAAAAGTGTTTATGGGTAAGTTTTTGATTTTATTTATAGAAAATTTTATGAAACAAAAAACATTTTAATAATATTTTTTTTTATTTAAAGGAGGCGCCGCCCAAAAAACTGGCCAAGTGCGTAATGGTGATGAAATTCTTAGCATTAATGGCTGCTCAACAGCCAAAATGACCCGGGTAGATGCCTGGAATTATATGAAACAATTACCTTTAGGTCCTGTTAAAATAATATTTGCTTAATTTTATTTTTTAATTATTAAAAAAATATATATTTTTATAGTTTATTAATTTTAGTTCTAAAAATATATTATTTTATGAATTATTTTTTTTAATATTTACTTAGAAAGTAAATTAAAAAAATTGTAAAAACAACTAATTTAAAATTATATGGGGAAAAAAAGAAAAATCTTGCCATTTAAAATGCAAAATTTAAAGAATTTTTTAAATAAAATTATTTTAAATTTGAAAGAAAACAAAACCAAGTTTTGTTTCTTTTGGAAAAAAAAAATGGCTAAAAAAATATTTATATAAATTATTTTATGAAAATTATTATAATTAAAGCATTTAATTTGTTTACTTACTTGTATTTTTGTTTTTTAATTTTTTACAAATTTTGTGCAATTTTTGTTTGTAAATTTTTCTTTTTATTTTTAAATTATTTTTTTGGAAAAAAAAATTCAATTTGTACTTAAAAATTTTTTGTTTGTTTAAAGAAATTGTTGGTTTTTTTATTAAAAAATTCTTTTTATTATTATTTTTTTTTATATGCATAAGCGCCATAATTTATAACTTTTTTAAAAAAATATAATTCTTTAACAAAAAATTATTTAATTTTTAATATTTTTTTTAATACAATTAAAAAGTGCTTTAACTTTGCATTTATTATTTAAACAATTTAACTAAAAAAAAAACAACCATGTGTATATTTTTCTTTAACTAATCTTTTTTTTTAACAAACAGTTTTTTTAACTATTTTGTATACTATATTTTAATAATTAAAATTAACCTTAAACAAAATATTATATTAAAAAAAATATATATTTATAATTTCTTTATATATAAACCATAAACAAAAATTATAATTAAAACATATTAATTATTATTATTATATAAATAAACAATTTATATTATATATACCCAATAAAAAATATATAAATATTAAAAAACTACTTTAATAAAAGTTTTATTTGAAAGTTTTTAAAGAATTTGTTAGAATTGATTTTTTACAAGTTAATATATATTACAAGAAAGCTTAGTAATAAGTAATGTTACCCAAGCAGTTCCTCCTGGGATGTCATCGGAGGGGACATCCAAATTTTAACATCACACACATGACCTTCATAAATACGAGAAGAACATACTAAAATATGTTCAGGATCCATTGGACCGCAACTCGTACTTGACAGCTTTGAACGACATTCACAGAGACGCCATCGATTCCTTGGTTGCAAGTTACTGCTTGAATGTCTTTTTAGGAGGACGCCCACCGCCTATTGCAGATAACGAGAAGAATCTGCCGCGGAAAACAAGAGTAATTCTGGCTCAACTGAGGTCGGGATGGAGCAACAGGCTCAATGCCTACCGGTCTCGCATAGATCGTCCCGTCCCCAACTTATGCCCAGCATGTGGTGAGGGCCCACATGACTCTCACCACATTTTCAACTGTGCTGCGAACCCTACTTCTCTGTGTCCAACTGCATAACCAGTGGAAGTAGCACAATTTCTCGGACTTGACCTCGATGCAGAACCTCCTGTCTGAAAATTGTTAAGATGTTCTAGCTGCTACAACAACAACATTGCTTAACGTTATCTTAGTTAAAACCAAAAGAATTCATTTAAATATCTTTAATAACTAAAAAGTTCTAAGTCAAACACCAAATATTATCTTTAAAGAAACATAACCTTACTTTTGGTTAAAATTAACAAAATATTAAAAAAAACGTTAAACATTTTCTTCCACTAAATAGACAAAATCTTAAACTATTTCAAGCAAAAGAAATTTTTTAAAAATCTTTACAATCTACAAAGTTATAATTAAATATTTAAATTCATTTGCTAAGCAAACATAACCTCACTTTTGCTATTTTTTTAAAGACAGAAATCAAAAGCTTATAAATAACTCTTTAAAAACAAAATATTTTTAAATTAAATTCTGTTTATGAAACAAAATGAACTATAATTTTAGCAAGATAAATTTTCGTTATAAATTTCACTTTTTTAAATAAATATTTTTATTTAAAAAATCTTAAAATACCTCTAAAATTCTTGGCCCTGATTTTATTATCATAAGAAACCCAAAATCTCATTATTTCCTTAACAGAAAAAAAATCATCTTAATTACACTTAGAACTTCGAAGTTATATACAAAAATATTTTAACAGTTTTTCGTTAATACCCAACAATTTTAAAAATTTCAAAGAACAAAATTTCAAAGCTCCCGGATGCCTCAAATTAAAATTCCTCAAACTGAAATTTGTTGTACTTATAGCTAAAGAAATGCTCTCTTAATGTTTACAAAAAATTTTCCAAAAAAAATATAAATGACTTAGTTATAAGAAACTTTATTACAAACTCTTAAAATTCTTCAATAAGGCGTAGCAATGGGCGTTATATTTGAGTTCCATTAAAAGGCCAAAATCTCAATCTATCATATAGAGAAAAAATCATCTTAATACAACTTAAGACTTCTAAGTTATAAGCAAAAATATAAAATTAATAATACTAAAATTACTTGCTACTCCATGATGGGCTCCTATTAACTCAAACATTTTTTAAACATTTTCAGGAAATTTTCAAAAATTTTTCAATTTCACACAACAAACTTTCGCAGCTTATAGCTCTCACAAATGAAAAGTCATCAAATTAAAATTGCTTATAGTTGTAGCTAAAGAAATGAACTTTCAATTTCTGAAACAAAAAATCTAAAAAGTTTTTTAATTACTTAGCAATAAGCATTTTTATTATAAACTCTTAAAATTCTCCAATAAGGCGTGTTAGGGGGCGTTAAATTTGACCACCATTAAAAAGCCAAAATTTCAAACTATCATAAGCAAAAAAAATCAGCTTAATACAACGTAAATCTAAGGAGTTATAAGCAAAAATGTAAAATTAATAACATAAAAAATACCTGCTACCCGATGCTGGGCTCTTAGTAGTTGACAAAAAAAATGTAGAGAAAATTTCTTTAACTAAAATCATGAAGGTGTGGAAGTGCCAAATGCTAAAAAAAGTATTCACCACTTCTAACTTAACTATGTTGTATCACTTAGCAGAGATCAACACCTTATGAAAAAGAGAGACTTAAATAACTGTTTCCGGTCGTATACTATTAAATAGTATTGCCAGAGGCGAGAAATATTGCCAGAGGCAAGAAATAAAATTAACATAGAAACAAATTGAATAAAAACGAAAAATTTATTAACTTTCAATAGAATTATTTAAAAAAATAATAAATTTAATGACAATTGAATAATTTGAAGATTTTTTATACGAAATTATTAATTTTTCTTATTCAACATGTTATTCTCCTTTAATACGCAAATAAAAAAAAACACTTTAAATTTTCATTTTAAAAAATCCTTACATTTTTATTATTTAAACTTAATTCTATATAAAAAAAATATATGTATATATAAGTAAAAATGTTTTAAAAAGTTTTACAGCAAACACAACAAAGATAAAAATTTGTTAATTATGATTTGTTTTATAATTTAAAAAATATACTTAAATTAAGTACTTAACAAATGGACAGTTGTTAAAAAAATAATAATAATAAAGTTTTACATTTAAAGAAATTAATAAAAAAAAACTTCACAAAAATTAATAATAAAAAAACATTAAAGCCAAAAAAACTTAATCTTAAGTAAAGATAAAAAGGGTTAAATTAAGTAATTATAGGAGACTAAAGATGAAATTAATGTTTAGAACAGACTATAGACTACAGACTATAAACTTAACTATAGTCAAGAATATAGACTAAACTATAGTCTGGACAACAGACTAAACTATAGTCTGGACCACAGATTTAACTTTAGTCTGGACAATAATTGACTATAAAGTAAACTATAGTCTGGATAACAGACTAAACTATAGTCTAGACTTTGACTAAACTATAGACTGGACTATAGACCAAACTATAGTCAGGACAATAGACTAAACTTTAGTCAGGATTATAGACTAAACTGTAGTCTGGACTATAGACTAAACTATAATCTGGACTATAGAATTAACTATAATCTGGACTATAGAATTAACTATAATCTGGACTATAGAATTAACTATAGTCTAGACTATAGATTAAACTATAGTTTGGATTATAGACTAAACTATAGTCAAGAATATAGAGTAAACTATAGTCTGGACAACAGACTAAACTATAGTCTGGACCACAGATTTAACTTTAGTCTGGACTATAGACTCAACTTTAGTCTGGACTATAGACTCAATTTAAGTCTGGACTATAGACTCAACTATAGTCTGGACTATAGAC
Source organism: Phormia regina (assembly GCA_001735545.1). NCBI lineage: Eukaryota > Metazoa > Arthropoda > Insecta > Diptera > Calliphoridae > Phormia > Phormia regina. The sequence continues at coordinate 4,440 of MINK01174152.1, read as the reverse complement.
TAAACTATAGTCTGGATAACAGACTAAACTATAGTCTGGATAACAGACTAAACTATAGTCTGGACTATGGACTAAACTATAGTCTAGACTTAGACTAAACTTTAATCTGTACTATAGACTAAACTATAGTCAAGAATATAGACTAAACTATAGTCTGGACAACAGACTAAACTATAGTCTGGACTAGTCCTAGGATTAGTGATACTTAAACTTCTAATCAAGTTATAGACTAAACTGTAGAGTATAGACAAAAAGCACTTAACTTTTGAGTCTTAAATCTCCTATAGATCGTAGATTTAAATCTATAGCTCATCTATTTGTACTTTATTTATTTATTTTATTTATTCAAGTTATAGTAACTACATATAGACTTTCTTTTGGAAGGACCTTCTCGATTAGGCACTATAAATTTTAACTTATTAATTTTAAGTATCATCACTGTGACTCCTAAACTACCAAAATTAAAGAAATAATCTTTAGATCGAACTATGATTTCCAGATATAAGCTTATCATTTATTCTGTAATAAAGCTAATATCTGTATGTACTTTGGGCGTGTAGCCTGTAAAAGTCTTATTATTGGTGCTTACATAGGCCCGCGATGCACTTACGCTCATATAAGTTTTCTACCTTTAGTTCTTCTATAAGGGTGTCTCGTAAAGTACATATAAGATAACTCAATAAGATCCTGACCTGTCTTTCTAGTCTTTATAGGCTTCCATGATATTTTATAATAGTTATAGATTAATGTCTTATTTCGTCTAAAAAAGTGGACATCATAATGCTAAGTTAATAGTTTTAAGGTCTTTAAACCAGACTACTGGTTAGTCTTACAATCTAAGATTTTTTAGCTTATAGAAAGCAATCTGATAACCACTATTGATGAAAAAGAAGTTAATCAATATTTCAATAAATATAGGTACATAGGGTTCTTAGGTTCTAAGATAAATTAGAGGCTGTGCTTTTATTTCAATAAAGAGAGCTTTATGTAGGGAGGATAGAGCAAGATAAGTATTGATAATCTAGTTAAAATAGCTTTTCGAATAATAAAACTCTTATATTAGTTAGTGTGCATAATTAATCTATTTAAGTCGGTATATTGGAAAACTCTATCTGCGCAAATAGATTTTATTTTAATTAATAACTTATTATCCAATGTTCGGTTTTTATAACTCATGTTTCCTCTAGGCGTCTCATCTCGAAAGTCTTTTATTCTATCATTTATATCAACTCTTCTCTTATTAATGATTATAAGGGCAGCGTCAT
>MINK01174151.1:0-13346 GCA_001735545.1 Phormia regina | reverse complement strand
AATTAAATTTTTGACCACTAATCCAAATCTAATTTTACTTTAAAAACTGTTATTTTATTTTATTATTATTGTTGTTGTTGTTATTATTATTATTATCATTATTATTACTATTATTATTAAAATAAAAAAATCGTATTTTAAAAATCAAAAGCTTTTGTTAAAAATATTTCCCAATTAAAAAGTTATGAAGTCTTGAACATTTTCCTAAAAAATCTAATAAAAAAAAAAAAATAAATTTTAAAATAGATTTTAAAAATTAGCTGTGATTTTTTTTTTTTTTTGAATATATTAACAAAAAATAAATTTAAATTAAAAACCTAACTTATAGACTATTATTATATTACATCAAAAGCTCCTTTAATTTTATTCAACATTTTATTTATTATTTTTTTAAATATTAAACAAAAATAATTTTATTTTGTTAAATATAACGTTTTTAGTTCTTCTCCTGCTTTATATTTAGTAAACTAAATTTTATGTTTTTGATGTTACATAAAAGCTCTAAATATTCACTATTATACCACAAAAACTAAACGAAATTATCAATAATTTTTTTTTTAAAGTTTTGCAGCTTTAAATGCCTTTATATATAATTTAATATGGGTATTATGAAACATTTCATATAAAATTCAAACAAAACATAAAATTATACTCAAATTTCTTAAATAAAATTATTTATTTTTTTTAATGTTTTAATAAATTTAAAAATATTTCTTTTTATAGCCAAAAAGCTCCCTGAAATAAGTCTTTTAGTTTAAAAATTATGGCGATTTAAATTTTTTAATCCTATAATATTACAACATATTTTTACATAAAATATTCTTTTTAAAGCTTAAGCTTTAAGTTATCATTTTTTTTTTTTTTTTGAAAAATTTTTATATATTTTTTGGAAAAAAATTATAAAATTCCTATAATGCCCATAATTTTTATATTATAAACGATTTTTATTGAAAACACAATTTTCTTAAAAGCTTGATTTATGAGCTTTTGTAGAGCCTATTTTTCTTGCCGTAATTTTTTTAATAATTGATAAATTTTTATTTGATATTTTTCAAAATTTTTAGATTTTTAAGAAAAATTGTGTTCATAGTCTTAAGTTTATTTTAAAATAAAACAAATAATTATATCTTAAATTTAATAATTTTAATACTTTTAATAAATATTTAATATATTGTTTGTTAAAGCTTTTTTCAAATATATTAAATTTAGCAAACGTTTTGAAATGAAACTGAATTAATATAATTGATATTTTACTTTAATCGCAAGAATTTATAACCAATTTGTGGTTAAACTTTTTGAGCTCAAATAAATTTTATTTAAAAGCTTAATTTTTGAGCTTTTTTAAAATTTTTTTTTAAAAAATATATATTTCTTGTAGTAATTTGTATATAATTTTTTAAAATAAAATAAATATAAATATTTTCATCCTTAAATAAAGTTAAAAACATTCTTTATTGAACCCATAAAGCTTTTCGAAAATATTTACATTTCGAGCAAAGTTATAGAGCTTTGTACATCTACAAATTAATTTACATAAGTTGGAAATTTCCAAAGCATATAACAGGTTTATTGTTAGAGGTTTTAATATAAAATAATTTTTTTTAAAAAGAGCTTTATTTAATAAGCTTTATAAAAATTTAAGCAAAATTCTTGTTAGCCTTTTCATATTTTATAAAGTTTATTATAAATAAATTAGAGACAAATTGATAATTTTTGTTGGTTTTAGTCTAATAAGATGGTATTTCAAGTCATGATTTTATTATTTTAAAGCTTTAATAATTAAATTTTTTTTTTTTTTTTTTTTTGTTTTTTTTTTTTTTTTATTATTATAAGTCAAAAGTTAGAAAAAAATAAAGACAACTTGAATAATAATTAAAATGAGCATAAAAATATTTACGTCATAGTTTTGCATATTTGAATGCTTAGAGCTTATTTGGTTTTAAAGATTTTGTAGTAAAATATATTAAATATAAAAGCTTAATTTGTTATGCTTTCACAGTGGTAAAACTTCAGCAATTTTTATAAATTTTAAAAATTTTTGTTAAAAATTTTAAAAAGTCTGATTTTCAAAAAAATTTCAAAAGTTTGAAGTGTCTTTTACTTATTACAAAGTAAATAGCTAGAAAACCTTTAATTCCCTCAAAAGCTTTAAAGCTTTCAAAGCTTTTATATTATGCTAAAAGCTAAATTACTTAAATCTTGTATTACGGACCTTTATACAGTTTTCGTTGAGCTCTTTCTTGAAAGTATTTATTTTCTAAATTGTTAACTTAATTTAAAATTTCTTTCAGTGTACCCTTTAAAAATCGCATGGTTATCACCTTATTTAGTGTTTAGTTATTTAGGTTTTTTCCATTTAACTATTACTTAATAATACATTAAAAGATTTTTTTTTAAGTTTAAGGTGTGAAATTGGAGCACTTTGAACTAAGTTTTAATGAAAAGAAACTAAAAAAAAATGAGGTTAAGAAAAGAAAAATAAAATTTGTTTTAAAGTAATAAAAATAAACAAAAAATGAAGTGGAAATAATATTAAAAAAGGGAAATATTTAATAAAAATTATTTAACTAAAAAATGCAAACAAATTGCTTACCTTTATTTCTAAAAGTTTTCAAAAATAATCCTGTAAAGAAAAAAAATTAAAAAATAAAATCATTTGAGATTTAAAACAAAATCTTGTTTAGAAAAAAAGTATCCCTTTGCAATACAATGAAAATAAAATAGAAATTATAATAATCGTTCAAAGCAATTTGTTAATCCTAAATAAATCCCTTTTTACTATAGACAACAACAACAATAGAGTATTATTTCTAGACCAAAAAAAAAAAAAAGAAGAAAAAGAGAGACCTCACATGTGGTGGTAAATTTAGAGCCTATGTAATGACAATGACAAGCAGAGTTTGTAGACAAATTTTGGTAACAAAAGCCAGAAAAATTACATGGTTTGTTGACTTTATTATTTGTTTAAACTGGCAACAAAGAGAGTATTAAAAAAGATCAATCAATAGATCGTCAAAACCAGAAACAAATAAAATCACATAAAGAAAAACACACAAGCAAATATATAGACATATTTACATACATATGTATGTGTATGTATGTATGTATAATATGAATACTCTAGAAAAATATCAGCTTAAGCTGATTTTTGATCTCATATTTTTTTTCTTTGCTTTAAAATTTATAAAACCAGGCAAGATTAAATAAATATATAGCAACCCACACTTTTTATGGAAATAGGAAAAATCTAAAACGGGTGTAGCTCTACTACACATAAAGCAGAAAAAAATTGCAAGCTGAAAATATTTATTTTTATTAAAAAAAAAAGTCAATCAGACAAGAAAAATAGTTTTTTTCTTCACTTTTTTTTTTGTTATTTGTAACCTTATCATCGTATAATATTTATGAAAAGTGTAAATGAAATGACAGACTTTTTAAAGCCGTTCTAAAGACACACACACACACATAACGACAGACATAACGACTGTCAGAGATTGTGTGCATTTTGCCAGCCTGATAATAAAATGATGATGCGTAAAGATGTAGACTGAATATGTATTTTTCAAAAAAAAAAAAAAAAAATATATATATATTTTGTGGCTCTTGGTAAATGTTAAAAGTTTTGAAATAAAACTGTGTTTATATCACACACATGTTAATGTTCTCATGTTGTTATTTTACACTCATATGTGTGTACATACAACATACATACATTTTGTTCATGACAGTCATGTCAGTGTAACAGAGTCATTGCTTGACATGCATCTAAGTAGAGATAGACAGACAGACATATAGGCAGACATTTATATATATTCTCTATAAGCCATGTCTTAATGTATACGAATATTAGACAGAAAGACAGACGCAGTGATAGAATAGACAGGCTTTTGATTATTTGCCTAGATAGCTATTAAGGGTGGCCAAAATGATTAAACGTATTATACTTACATATAAAAAAATATCTTTAAAAAATTAAATTGTTAATTTTTGTTAAACAATGTTTTAATATTAACTGATTCTGTATCTAAGTTCAAATGATTTCAGATTATTTTCTAATTTCTACAAATAAATTTTCGCTAGAAAAATCCAAATATTCTTAAACAAGTTTGCAATCGTAAATGGTCTTGTTGCCTCCGCCAAACAGAGTTTGTGGACTATGATTAGACACCAGCATTCGTGCTGTTTTATCCATTTGGGTTTCGTTGAAACTTAAACAATTCTTTTAATAGAAAAGATTATATGGTTGAGTTTCCATTTAAAATATTTAATATCCTTAAAATTAATTTAAAATATTTCTTAAGGATATCTTGATTCTTTTGTTTTAATTTTATTACGCGTTTGGATAATTTTCTTTCTGCTGCATCAAAACATTGATTGAAACAATTAAAATTTTATTGAATTAAACATCTATTAAAATTAATTATTAAATTATTTATTTAGTTTTCTTCAAAGTTGTTGAGTCCTTAATTTATTAAAAATATTACTTAAGTTCTTTTCTGTCCTGTCAATATAAATTTATTAAAACTGGTTAAACTAATTAATACTTTGTTCAATTGTTAAGCTTTGAAACAATTAATTAAAGAAAAAATAAAAATGTTTAATTGAACGTCGATTACTTTTAAATTTGTTTTTATTTTTTAAAGACATCTGAAGCCCTAGTCAAACTGTTTATATTCTAAAAAATTTTTACCAAATTTTAAAGAAGGTTTTTGTAACATTAACAAAATTTTAATTAAATTATTTTCAAAGAAGATTTTTGTTACATTATTTCTTAAATTTGTCTCCATACTTTTCTTTTAAGTTTAATTACTTAAAACTTAATATATAAGATCACTCCTGTTTGATTTGGTTTCAATATTGCAGAACATGATTTTATTAGATTTAAAGTTATTAAAATTTTGTTTGATTTTATATCCAATAATATGTTAAGCAAATTCAAATTTCGAGAATTGTAGTTAAATGTCAACAATTAAAAATGTTTCTCAATCATATTCAAAGCTTATAATAACTTCAAAATATTTATACCAAAAATAATGCTATACAAACATATAGCAAATACATTTATTATTTCAATTAAATTAAATCAATAAAATGTTTAATCAATTAAAAATTTCTATCTAATTAAAACCCTTTTAATAAATCTCAAATAATATAAAATATAATTGTTATAATACTTTAAATAATATTGGTTTTTAAATGTCAGGGAAATATTTTTTTTATTTTAAGATCAAAGGTCATTTTTATAATACATATAAAAATTTTACTAAAAGTTAAACTACTTCACATAATCTTCAGAATATTAAGTCACATTTAAATTAATGTTTAAAATTATAGTGAATTTTTATTTTTTTTTCACTAAGAGGTCAAAGGTCATTTTTATAATAAATTAATAATTTTACTAAAATTTAAACAACTTAACGCAATTTTTAAAATATTAACAATAATTCGAAATATTGCTTACAAATTGAAGTGAATTTGTATTTTTTTTTATTAAGAGGTCATAGGTCTTACATTTCAAATTATATTTAAATTTAAAAATATTGAAAATTTATTAAAATATAAACAAATCTTTTAATTTTATTTTCCTACCAAATCTACATTTATTATGCATTTTTTTTAATTTTTATAAGAAAGTAACAAAGATGCTATTTAGCAATGAAATTTATTATTTCAATTAAATTAAATCTATTAAATTTTTAATCAATTCAATATTTTATTAGACTGTAAGTGTTTTAATACTTGAAATTTAATAAATACAACGCAGTTACATTTAATTATTATGAAAATAGTTTTCTGAAATTTTCTAAAAAAAATAAATTTTTATAAGGTTAAAGGTCATTATATTAAAAATTTTGGAAATTGTAATAAAAAATTATCTAATTTTATAGAATATGTAAAAATGTAATATTAATTTCGCAGTTTTTTGTTGAGGTCAAAGGTCATTTTGTGTATAAATTTATTATTATTATTTTTTTTTTTTGCTATTACGCACAATTTTTTGATGTTTATAATTATTAATATATAATATTGGTAATGAGAGGTCAAAGTTTATATTTTGGACGAAAATATACATTTTTATTAAAAAGTCAAAGTTCAAACTTCTTAAACTGTCTAATAAAATTTTAAGAATAAAATTAAACTTAAAATGTTTTCTTAAATTTAATTAAACAAAATTGAAACGTAAAATTATTATTATGTATTTTTGGTTATATGAAGGTCAAAGGTTATATTTTAGTTAAAAAAAATTAAAATATCTAATATTTTATAAAAAACAAAAAGTAAATTTTTTAAACAAAATATTACATAGGAAACTACAATAAATTACATATTAAAAATACATTAAAAACTGTAATAACCTTTGACCTGTTTTACAAAAATTGAATTTTAAAGCTTTTAAGATTAATAAAGGCTTTATAGCTATTTCAAATTTAGTTATACATGATCTATATTTGTTAAGACACTTTTTAAAATTTTATATTCCTAAAAATTAACCTATGACCTTTAAAAGAAAATTACATTTTAAAGCTACACTTTAAAATTTCTAAATTCTGTAAAAGTTTTATTTGTGATTAAAAATTAAATTTTTAAAATTTACAAAAGGTAACCCCCTTAAAATATTATAAAAGATTAAATGCGTTTAGCAGGTTCTTCTGTCAAAATTTCCGTAATATAAGCTAATAAACAGTAAAATGATAATTTATTTAAAAAAACACACAAAGGAAACTTTATTATGCGAATAATTTTTACAAGTCAATTTATAAAACATTTTGTAGCTGTGTCTAAAATAAAATATTATAATGTGAATAAATTTTATTTCCAAATGTACTCTTTAACAAAGACCTTCTACTTCCTTTATTGTTTAATCAAGTGTGAACTAAAACATGCATTTTAACTTGTAACTATAACATGACTAGAGCAAAAAAAAAAAAAAATCTCCCTTTTTTTATACAAGTCATACAAGAGAAAGAACATTTGATGTACCCCCCCAAGAAAAAAACAGACTATTAATGCACTCACATTTAAAGTTAAATTCTTATAAATGTATTTGTAAAGGATATATATTGTAAGTTTGTAGTTTGGACCCTTTTTATTGCTGAGCAGCATATTTAATGCGTTACCAATTCTATCAAATCGTAACGTAACGCATTCTCAATTCATTTAGTTTCATTACTCGAGTGCATGAGTAGTAAATATTTCTTACATTTAGACATTAACTTTATGTAAACTGTTTGTTGTTGTTGTATTTTATTCCATTCTTTATTTGAGCGATTTATTTCAGATTATTTATTATTGTTTTTATTTTATTTTGTTTTTTTTTATTTTCTTCTTCTTCTTTAGTAGTGTAAATATGACTTGGTTTGCTGTTTTATATTTTTGCATGGGCGTTTAAATTTTTGTAACAAAAAGAAGACTGGTTGATATTTTATGTTTTATTTAGAGGGAAGGACGGACGGACAGACAGACAGACTGCAGGACGGACAATTGTTTATTAGTTGCGTGTGGCACTTTTTTGTTGTTTCTTTATAGCTTTTGTTTTCTCTTCATTTGTCCATTTTATTGGTGTATATATTGGCCAAAAAAAGAAGAAAAAAATCATATAAAGTAACTTACAACTTTATTACCTTTGAAGCGTGTTAAATTGTCTAGAGAAGATATAAATATTTAACAATGTTGTTGTTTTCCAGATGCTATAAAGGGGGGACCAAAAAAGAGGAAACTTAAGTTACCCAGCTTGTTGATATTTAAATAAAATAATTTTGGAAATTATTTTTTTTTATGTTTTAATATTAACATCATTCACTGTCATAATGATTTGTCCCCATGATTCCCACTAAATTAAAGACTAACTTTATTGCTTTTTGCAAACTTTAAATGCTTTCAACTGTAAAATATTTAAATTTTATACAGTTTTTTTTTATTTTATTACTTTTATTTAACTTATTTTTCAATAGCCATGACCTTAGAATATAAGCAAATATATTTTTTATGAATTTTAATATAATTTGGTTTATTTATTTTAGCTGCCACAGGCAGACGGATGGACGGACATAGCTAGATTGTTTCGAATTTTTTATATATCAAATAGCTTAGCAGAATTGTTTATAATTTAGCAAATTATATATTTAAAGTATCCTTGTCTAAAGAATCTTATCGCATTTGTTATACAATATTTTTTTTACGGAACCATTTTAACCCATTTCCGACCGCTGATGCGTTTTCTCATCAATAACTTCAACATCGCCTAATTAACTAATTATGAAGTTAATGCTAAATTTTTAGATTAATATATTGGTTTAAAAATTAGAGAAACAAAACGATATCTTTACACATAGGCTGTCTTAAATCAGTTAATTAAGGCACATGGATCGCCTAAAACGCTAATGTTGCGAAAGCGCATCAATGGTCATTTCGACGATATCTTTAAATCTGCTTTACAATTTAGGATCATAAAAAATAAATCTTCGGAAAGTTTAATTAATTTGGATTAAGAGTTTGTAGTTGCAAATGTTTTCTACAGACGGACGGGTGGGTAGATACAGGGGTTGACAATACAATGGAAACTTTTTCGAAATATTAAACAATATATTTTTTTTTAGTAATACATCTGATAATAAAAATCAAAATAAAAAATATTCAGTATTGCGGCATTGACAAAACAATGGAAACTTTTAAACTTCTGTAGTAAAGAAGACTAAATCGAAAAGAATATTAAGAAAAATTGATGTAAAAGGCATCATGTTTTACAGTTATTTCAATATTTGTTTTATTCAGATAATTATTCATAAGTTCTTTTTGTAATCTTTACATATAATAATAATAATTAATTACAATCCACGTAAATAGTTAACGAAAATGGCTAAAGTAAAAATTTGTAAAGATTTAAAAATTAAAATTATAAATGATTTTAGTGTTGGTGTTTTAAACCAATTATCTGTAATAAATATTCAATTAATAAGTCAACAGTTTCGAAAATTATAAAAAAAATTCATGAGACAGGTACTGTGAAAACTCAACATTTGGAGGAAGACATTGTAAAACTACACAAAGACAGGATAGCAGACACCAGAGAGTTTAAGAAATGCCCAAAAATTACTCCTCGGGTGGTAGTCAATTGGAAATTAGTACTCGAACAATTAGCCGCAGGGCAAATGAGGCTGATCTCAGTTGTTATCGTGCTGTGAAGAAACCTCTTATTTCTAAAAAGAATCGCTCAGCTCGAATTCAATTTGCCAGAGATCATTTAAATTGGACAAGATAGACATGGAATACTGTCCTAGATCGCAAAATACGGACTCAAAATTACACCAGAAAGGAAGATTAATCGGCTGCGGTTAAAATGGACTGGCAAAATATTTCAAAAGAGAATTTGTTTTATACTGGTCTGATTAAGCTAATTTAAATAGGAAAATAGAAAATAAATTTATGCTAATTTCATTTAAGTTAATATTTTGGAATTTAAAATGTTTTATTCGGACAGACAATAGAACAAACACAGCTAAATTAATTTAGAATTTTATAAATTTTAATATAGAAGTAAATAATTTTTAAAAGATAAAATCCTAATTTGCTTAAATTAACCAAAAATTAAATTTAAAATATTCCCCAATATATCAAGAGTTCTCTATGAAAACCTTTAAATGTCATTCACAATAGCTATAAAACAATAACAATAATCATTGTATTGTATATGCCAAAATATTTAAACAAAAAAGGGAAGAGGTGTCACTGCGTCAACATATACAAAAGAAAAAACCATAAAATAAAAACTCTGTTCCATATAACAAAATGTCTGGGCTGACTTTGACACAAACGTAAAAATATATATATATATATATACTTTCAAACACGTATTTGAACATATACATGTGTAAATATCTGTATATAAACTTTTATCTATATTTGTCCATATACATCCATTTCCACATATAAATTCAAATGACAGCCCCTTTTTTTAAGTGTATTATTTGCCATATATATACAAGTATTTAGTTAGAGACCTACATATAAAGAGAGAAAATATGTACATATATTTAGCAACACAAATACCAAACAATCTTCTTTTTATATGCACGAATAGACAGATAAAATAAAAATTAAAAAATACAAAACAAAACGAATACAAAAAGAAAAAAATGGCAACAAAAATACTCTAGATTTTGATTTATACATATATATACACGATTCTCGAGTGTAGAAGAGACATTACAGAAATCTAACATGCGATGAGATGGATGGATTTTGATTGGCATTTAGTAAAGTTCTTTTTTTTTTTTTGTTTTAGGTACTTTTGACGGCAAAGTTTTTCCCTTTGCCATGTTGTTGTTTTTTGTGTTATGATAACGTAAGGCTTAGACAAAAAAACAATAATAATAAAAACAAAAACAACAGCTAGAATAACAACAAGAGAAATATATTTAAACAAAGAAATATATTAGAAATATTTTATTTATATATTAAGACAGCTATTTAAAGGAGTTAACTTATAAGCAGCTATTCACAACAAAGATTAATAAGAAAGGAAACTAATGCAAAATTTAAAGAAAATATAAATAAAACTTATTTTAACAAATTTAATATTTAAACGGAATTAACAAATATTAATAAAAAAATTAAAAATTTCTATTTTCATTTAAAATTGTTTAATACTTTTATATAACTTTTCTTAATTTTTTTTGGGTAATCCATTCCCTTCCCTTTATAATCTATATATAGTGTTTATATTGTATATATTTTTAAAATGATTTTTTATTTAGATTATATCCCCTACTGTAAAAAATAAAATAAAAACTGTTTTTTTTTATCCTGTTAAGAAAACAAATTGCAAAAAAAGTATCTAAAGTAACACTGTCTTAAAAATATGTTTTCTTTTTTGAAGAACAAACCAAAATATAAAAAAAAATGAAAATGTATTTTAATGCCTTGAGGTTAAATAAACAATATAAAAACCAACAACACAGAAACAACATTTTAAAGAGACTGAGAGAAAAAGAGGGTTATAACAAAAAAATACACGCAGCAGTTAATACCTCTATTTGAACGCGTTCGTCAGGAAACTAAAAGGATTTTGTAGAGGATTACCTGAAATTGATATTCAAGTTGGTTGGTTGGTTTGCCTTTTTCTTTTTTTGGCTGAATGAATGTTTAAGGAAATACATAAATATTATACAACAACAATTTGTTGTTTGTGATAGCAACTACTACTGATGATGTAGATGATGAAAAAGGTCTTGTTTTGCTTTTTTTTTGTTTCTGTGAAATAAATCGCCTGTTCTTCTATTCCTTTTCCATTAAGTTAGTTGTTTGTTAGGATATGTTTATGTTTTCATTTCATTTCAACGCGTTTGTATAAAAATATTATTTTAAGCGATTTATGTTTAATTTTTTTTTTTTTTTAATATTATTTTAAAGGAGTTTGTTACTTTTTATATAATAGTTGAGAAGTAATGTGATACTTTGAAGTATTTTGAAGAAAAATATTTGTCTAAACATTACAAGATAAATATATTTTGTTTTAAAAAGAATAGAATGGAAAACATCTTTTTTAAATTCATAAAAAAAATAACTTAAACATTTGCAAAAAAAAAATTGGGACTACAGTCTAGTCTATAATTGAAACTATATTGTTTATAGTTGAGGCTATAGTCTATAGTTGAGACTATAGTCTATAGTTGAGGCTATAGTCTAAAGCTGAGAATATAGTTCATAGTTGAGACAGAAAGGTGAACTATTACTGGAAGTGAGCGCCTCAAGCAGGGAAGAGACAGGGAAATTTAATGAATTTGTCGAAAAATCCCTCGACGGAATTGCCGAAACAAGGGCAAAAGTAAGTGAGACACTTATTGAATGCAAAGATCTGGATGAAATAACAACTGAAGAGGATATCTGTGCTGCGTTGGTGGATCAACTCAACACATCCGACTTAGACAGGAGTGCGGTTAAAAACATTCGCAAAGCGTACGGCGGTACACAAACTGTTAGGATTAGCTTGCCAGATGCCGCCGCCAAGAAAGCCCTGCGAAAGGGAAAACTAAAGATAGGGTGGTCGATATGTCGCGTGCGTGAGCCTTTGTTGCTGAAACGCTGTTTCAGGTGCCTTGAGTTTGGGCATATAGCTGGTGCTAGTTTCGACAGATCAAAACTATGTCGAAAATGCGGTGGCCTAAACCATATCGCAAAGGACTAAACCAAGATGTATGTTATGTGTTGTCAATAAAGACGAAGAAACGGGACACATAGCAGGAAGTGCTAAATGCCCTGTCTTTCGAAAGGCCCTTAGCCTACGTATAATATGAAAGTCATACAACTGAACTTAAACCAATGTGCTGCGGCTCAAGATCTGCTTAGCCAAACAATCCGAGAGATGAATTTAGATGTGGCGATAATATGTGAACTATATAAAGACTTAACACACAGGATCGAAAATTCCAAAAAACGCCTATAGTTGAGACTATAGTTTAGTATATAGTTGAGACTATAGTTTAGTATATAGTTGAGAATATAGCCTAGTATATACATAAAACTATAGTCTAGTGTATAGATCAGTTTATAGTCTAGTCTGTAATTGAGACTATAGTCGAAACTATAGTATAATCTATAGTTAAGGCTATAGTCTAGTCCATAATTTAAATTATAGTTTATTAGCTGATAATATAATATATAAGTCTATAGTGAATTGTTTAGACTCTAAAGTAGCATTATTGCTATAGTATATAGATAGGTCAGGCTATAAGTTACAGTCTTCATTTTTAACTCTGCTATAGTTCACTTAATAGTGTAGCAAGTCTAAAGCATTTCATTTCAAATTGCTTGCGTGTTGTCTAGTCAATACAATTATATTTTTTTATTTTGGTTATTAGTTTTAAACAATCTTAAGCATTTATTTTCAAATGATTTTCTTTGGAAAAATAAAAGTGTTTTTCTTAGGAAAAAAATGCTTAAGTAACAAGAAAGACTTACAGCACAAAGTAGCAACTAAATAAACTGACAGTTAAAGACAAATGTCAATCAATAAAACAAAATAGAAGAATTGCCTGCACTTTATTTTTGGTGGTAGTCTCATCAAGGCACTAATTTTGCAAAAGACCTTATTAAGCACAGAATTTGGTATTAAATTTGGTATTAAATATCAAGCTCTTAAAAGATTCCAGTTGTGGAAATTTTCGGATTTCACTAGACTTTCTCCACCACCTGACTTCCAATTTATAAATATTAATAACAAAATGTTTACTTTTTGCTTTTAATATTTTCATAGCCTTTTTTAAATAAAATCCTTAAGCTTTAGGGGATTTCCTTAACCGTCCTTGACCGAGGTTTTTTTCTTCTCCCGTAAATAGGAAATCACACAA
>MINK01174150.1:1213-11938 GCA_001735545.1 Phormia regina | reverse complement strand
GAGGGACTGGAATTTTGATATAGGGATTGATACTTATTGAAATTGTGTGTGCTCTGCGCAATATGTTGTTGATGTGCCCGAAATATTCAGTATTTTGGAAAGCAATAGCGAAAAGGCTGTTTTTCACGAGTCACATTCATATAAAATTTATATTTTTGGGAATTTAGCAGATGTCATCGACCATTTTCTGGCAACAAGCAGTGTTGGTACCTTAAAATTGGTGCTTAAAAATTAAAAAACAAATAGCTCGAAAACTATAATAGATAAATAGGATATGCAAGCATATATTTATAAGTCTTAACAGGGCGAGCGATTAAAAATTTGTTATGTCGGTGGTACCCTACTTTGAGCCTTCTTAGTTAAACTTAACATTGTACACTCCACTGCTATGCCTTTACCAATTTTCATGCAAATCCTACTATCCGATCAGAAGTTACAGATTTATTTCCAAAAATTTCGTAATTTAAATCACTTAATTTCATGTGACATTAAAAATGATAGGGACAGTTTACCAGTCAAACTTATAGTAGTGATTAAAATTTTCAAAGGGAATAAATTAGAATCAATTTGGTTGTTCTAAATTATTTTTTATGTAAAAGTACCTTTTAATTTTAAAGTTTACTTTGTTCCAGGGAGTCAAAAATATTCATTTTGCATTTTTCATTCACTGAAATACATGTACCTTTTAAGGAACTGTCTGTTGTTATTGGCCTAAAAAGTTATAGATTCGGTTATTTTTCCTCATAACAGTACATTACATATCACCCAGCAACCACGGTCGCTCTAACGTTTGAAACTATGAGAAATAGTTCATCATTGTGATACTCAATACATGTTTCCTCAAAGTGTGTCACAATAAGGAGTGAGCGTTTGAATTTCGATTTTGAATTTACAAAACAATGGAAACTTAGGTATTATCTTAACAAATATGGTCTGAAGTTTTGATTATGTCAGTATTTTGTTGGGTATCCTTTGCTATTAAGTACTGCTTCACAAAGACAATGCATTGAACCATTTAAAGAGTCAATAGTCTCTTTTGAAATATTTTGCCATTCCCTTGTAACCACAGCCAATAAATCTTCCTTTCTAGTGTAATTTTGAGTACGTATTTTTCGATCTACTATTTCCCATAGATTTTCTATGGATTTGAGATTTGGAGATTGGGCAGACCACTTCAAAATAAGTACCTTATTGGATTGTAACAACTCGGTTACAACCCTAGAGGTGTGTTGGGAGTCATTATCGTGTTGGAATCTCCAAACTAGCGGCATATTTTCCTCAGCGTTTGGATACATTAGATCGTTTAAAATTGTTATGTACCCTATACCAGTCATATTATCTTTTATAATATGAATTGGACCCATACCTTGGCCTGAAAAACATCCCCAGAACATAATATTGCCACCACCAAACTTAACTGTCTTGTTAGTATATTTTGGATAAAATCTCTTTCTTTTTGGTCACTTTTCAAATGTTCTCCCATCGCTGCCTCTTAAATTAAATTTGGACTCATACGAAAATAGCACAGTATTCCATATCTGTCCTGTACAATTTAAAAGATATGTAGCAAATTGAACTCGAGCTGAGCGATTCTTTTTAGAAATAGAGGTTTTTTTACAGGACGAAAACAACCGAGACCAGCCTCATTTGCCCTGCGGCTTATTTCCAATTTTAGATTATTGACTACCTCCCGAGGAGTAATTTTTGGGTATTTCTTAAACTCTCTTGCTATCAGATTATCCTGTCTTTGTGTAGTTTAACGAGGTCTTCCTCCAAGATGTTGAGTTTTCACAGTACCTGTTTCACGAAATTTTTTTATAATTTTCGAAACTGTTGACTTATTAATTGAATATTTATCACATATAGTTTTTTGTTCTAAAACATACACTAAAATCATTTATAATTTTAATTTTTAAAATTTTGAATTTAGCCCATTTAGTTAACTATTTGCGTGGATTATAATTATTATACGTAAAGATTACAAAAAACTCAATATTACTCATATCTTTTGAGAAATTTTCAAACGAAACTTTTACTACTATTTCAATCACTTACCTATCACCGTTATTTCGATTTTGAAAAGGATGTGTAAATGTTGAATCAAAACTCAATTCATGATTTCCGGCAATAACAATTTTGTGCTTATGAGGTAAAGAACCAATCCAATTGTTAAATTCTATTACTTCCTCCAACTGGCCACATTTGGTGAAATCTCCGGCATGTATAAAAATATCACCATCGGGTATATCAAACTTAATGTAGGGTGTTAACGAATGCGTATCACTCATACATACAACGCGCGCTTTATTGAACGCTACACCAGTTTGTGGAGGTTTCATGGTAACTTTAATGACACGCTGAGTTTTGGAGATTTCCTTCCAAGCAGCAGTAGGGTCACTAGTTAAAGGATGTATGGGTATTTCCATTTCGAATATCAATTAAAGCTAAAATAACAAAAAAAAAATTACACTATAAGATTTCCGGGTTTTACAAAAATTATGTAAAAAATACAAATATGTAAGACAATAACGCACCTTTTACTATTGAAGACTTCTCAATATTAAATTAACCCTTTGAGTTATTTTTAGATAAATAAAAAAATGTTAAAATTTGTTTTTGTTTACGTTCTTAAAAGTATTTTTATTAATCAGCCATAACTTTTCACCTGATAAGACTTTTATTGCACAGATTCTACAAAAAAATGTTGTACTAATTTATCAATTAAAATGCTGTTTGCAAAAAAATATGACGTCGTCTTTGAATTATCGAAAATATGTTATAGATAAGGGTTGCTAGGTCTAAAAATCATGATTGGCAAAATGGATTGTAAAGTTTATTTTTTACAGATAAAAGAGAAAAGTTGTTTATCTTAAAAAATACGTTTTTAATACAGAGAATATATTTTTATTAATCTTTATGAGTGTTATAACATTAATTCCATATAATTTTTTGGCTTAGCTGGAAGAAAAGGAAACGCGGGCTAAAATTATTCTAGGCATGGTATTTTAAGACAATTGGCAACCCTATAAACAATTGATAACAAATTAAGTATCGATAACTTTAAAACAAATTTTGGAAAACAGAGAGAGAGATGAAGAAGAAAAAAATGAGCGAAATTAAGTTTTCAAAAGAGAATAATAAAACGTGCTACCATTGTTGGGTAAATACAGACAGTGACGGAATTGTTATTTCAATTTGGTACAATTATTAAAAGATATGTAACTACGGGAACATATACGATTTCGTGTTTTTTGTACCATAAAAGAATGTTATAACATTACAAACTTGTTTCATATATTTATGTTTTCAATTATTTTTAATTATTTATTTGCTTTTAAAATAAAAAATCTAAAAAATCTGTTATTTAAATTAATGTTAAAAATAGTTTATACTACATTTTTTTGCAAAAATGTTTTCATAAAAGCAGGTGTCCCACAGGGTAGTGTTATATGGCCTATTATGTATTTAATAGACACATCTGATTTGTTAACATGTGATGAACTGACAATGTCTACCTTTGCTGATGATATAACAATATTGCGTTCACATGAAAACCCATATGCAGCTTCTAATAAACTAAATACTTATCTTAGACATGTGGAGACTTGGTTAAAAAATTGGCGCATAAGAATGGCGTTGAGGAGAGGAAACTGCCCACCCATACATAGCGCCGTCATATAGAAACCAAGAGAGTTAGTATGAAATTAAAAGTTCCAACCTTCACTGATTAATAAATAAACAATCGAAACTCAGCCTTGACAATAAAGTCATCCTGTATAAAACCGTTTTAAAAACCAATTTGGACATATGGCATCCAATTGTGGGGAACGGCCAGCAATACGAGTATTGATCTTATACAGAGGGCCCAATCAAAAATTCTTAAAACCATGACGGCTGCACCATGGCATATAAGAAACGAAAACATCCATAAAGATTTAGATTGTACCCCATGTCAGGGACGAGTTCAGCAAATTTTAGGCAAAATATATAACAAAATTATATAGTCATCCAAACCCACTTGCCAGAAATTTCATAAACTTGAGAATTTATAATACCCTTCCCAACATTTTTGAAGAAATATAACGAAATTCTTAAACTTTTTAGATGCTTCTATTAATTGTATTTTTTGCGATCGAAATGGTGTCATTTGGAAGCGAAAATGTAGCATAATTTAATGTGTTCTTTTATTTTAGCAAAACTTTATTAAATTTTAAATTTATTTCGATTTTAATTGCAGCACAACTTTATTCAATTTTAAATTTATTTCGATTTTACGCCTAACATAACTATATACATATAATAGTCTTTGAAAGTAACACGTCCATTAAATACCACATTTTTCGAACTTAGGGCCTTATTCTGTAAAACGAAATTTTATATTGAAAACAACAAATAAATTTAATTTTATTTGTTGTTTTCAATACAAGCTTTCGGAACGAATTGACGTTTCATTTTATAGGATAAAGCCATAAATAGTATTTGTTTTCGTCAAATTATTTAAAAAAACTCTAATTTAAAAAGTTTCTTTTAACTTTATCCATAAATTAAATTTTAGCTTGTAACAAAATGCACTATAAATAGATCAAAAGTCAAAATTGATATTATTTGTTTTTGTAAAATTGTTTTAAATCTAGAAAATAATACTTTGCAAATACTAAAGGAGTTCTTTTTCAGATATTTTTGGTACTTGGTACTATTTCAAACCCAACATTTTCATTTACCATTTACGGTTCCAAGAACTTTGCTCAACACTAAGCAGCTGTTTTAACACACTCACTTTATTGTTTATTTTCTGTTTACCTTTTCTTGTCCGCTTTATTCTTTTATTCCAAAACTGTTTATTTTTATAATCAAAACAAAACAAAGAAATTAAATAAAAAATAACAATAAACCGCAGCTGTTTGGCCAACTCATATGGTTTTGACAGCAACAATTTGCTTCAAAAGGAAACGTCAAAATTTTTGCAATTAGACAAAAAAAAAAAAAAAAACGAAATAAGAAGAAGTAAAGATGGCTACATTTTTGTGCAGTTTTTTGTTGAAGTGAAAGAAATTTATAAATTAAAATAAAAGTGCATATTTTTTTAATAATAAATAAATGATTGTTCAAAAACAAACAAAGTAACAAACATATTTGTTTACGATAAAAGATTTCCTAAAGAAAATTAAGTAAAACAATTGCAAAAGTGAAGTGTGAAATTCTAAGTGAAAAATATACAGAAAAAACATGGACAATTTCGATATGTCTGCCGCAGGCGACGATGGTCAGACAGAAGAAAAATTGGGTAAGTTTTCCTATTGGAAAAAAGGGCCACTTAACTTTTTTCATCCTCTTAGATATTTTCAATTTTAATATCAACAAAATTTTATTGTACTTTCAAAGGGGCGTTGTTCCATCGACACTTTATTTCTTTTTTTTAATAAATTTTTATTATAATTGTGTCTTGGTTTAACTACTAAACTACTCTAGTATCATCAATTCCAAACCATTGACCTCATTCTTCTTTGTTTTTTTTGTTTGTTTTTTTTTTGTCTTTTCGTACAAAATGTGTATGCGGCATTATTTTGTTTGCATTTAGTTTCATTTTAATTTAATAAGAATTGAAAATCTTGTTTTCTTTGGAATTATTGGTCACAAACCAATAATTCTACCATTATTTTGGTTGTTGATATGTCTGAACCTCACTAGTGTGTCATTAGCTGAAGAAAAAGCCTTCGCATGATTCATTGCACTTTTGTGTTTAAATTCAGTATTACATTTTTCAATTCTTTGTGGTGGGTTTTTCATTTTTGTAAACAAATGAGTTTTAGGGAAGTGTACCAACAGAAATACATAATAGATATTACAGCTTAAATCAAGATCAACTGAACCGATGATTTTTGAACAATTTTGATAGCGATTCTATAGTACTATTACTTGTTATTATAGTGCTATAAAAATTTGTGTCCACTCTTTCTCGGTTTACGAGTTATAGGCCTTTCAAATGTCAATATATTTTCCTCAATATCTATATTAAGTATTTAAACCCGGCCGCCGGTAAGGCGATAAAAGATATAATAATTTCAAGTGTGCTGATAAGTTATTCCGATTGCTTATGTGTATTTTTTTCATATTCTCCGGGAAATTGAAATAAGCAGGGAAATGTATGGTTTCTTTTTTGCAGATTTCGGAAATATTTCTAAAAAACTATGATTTTTTTCATGAATTTCATCATTTACATACGTACTATTGATATTCATATCAGAAAGAATTTTAGTTTCCATGAACATCAAGACACTATGGCATAGGGCTTATAAACATTATGACAATGTCTGTAGGTTATGTTGATTGGGCAGCTGTCCGAGTGGTTTCGAGACAGCTCACTTGGGTCCAGATTGGCCCCGTTGTGATCTTAATGTCTGTAAATACTATGATATTTTTTCTTGTTATGGACATTATGCTATTGGACGTTACTATTTAATCCCATTTACCTAAGCAAAAATCTGTTAGAACAATTAATGTTCTTATTTCTTTGAAATTTTAGATATCTTGTTGTGAAATGAAACATATTACAGCCGAATCGAAAAAAAAATAGTTGTGAGAAAGTTCAATATCTGGGCTATACAACAGGTGGGCTAAAACTTCTGAAGCAGATCACTATCATATGAACATTTATCATTCGCGTGGCATAATTCCACTCTAACACAGTTCTAATATTCCATAAAAGACTTTTGAAAATAGTCTGCAAAACTTAAAAACTTTCGATTTTTGTCTTAAAGTTACACAAAATTATTCTGTTCCACATTTGGTATGTATTGTTAATACTTACTTAATGTGATGTTTTGGTTCTTACTTAGTTTGGTTTAATCCAATGATGAAATTAAAATATTTAAAGCCCAGAATATTGTTCTTCCATCCAAGCACTTTGAAAATCGTCTAACAACTAACTTCTGTTATTTCATTTTACATTTTCTTTTATATAACAAAAATATAAGTTTTGGGTTTTTCCATACCACAAGAACTATTTGAATATACCAGGGTAATTAAAAACGTTTAATTCCATTCATATAAATCATCAAAAGCAATAAGGATATATTCAGTTTATCATTATGTTTGTAACTTGTGGAAAATTATGATTCCTCGTAAAAATACAAGACAATTTAGCTTTATTTTAGTTTTTATAGGATATACTTACTACAAAAAGGATTTTTTATTACACAATATATATTTACGTTATATGATGGCACCTACTTTCCCTGGACATATCCGCTTTACTAGAAATTTTATGTGAGAATTATTTCTACAACTTTTTGGGGTTTCACCGTAAAACTAAAAACTTAAAAAGTTGGGGTAAAATTATTTAGTTTTATTATCATTATTTAAAGTTTACATTTTTAAATTACTGCCTTTATTTACAATTGTTTGGTTGTGAAGGTCATAATTTTAAGATTTTTACAAATATTATTTCACAAATTATGTCCATCCATTTGTCTATCTACATAGCGAAAATTTTCGCTCAAATATTTATCTTAAATAAGGCCGTGATCCGCCCCTTTCTTAAATATCGAGCCCTCACCGTGAAAACGTCGAAAGTGAAGAAAACAAAATTTTACAGGAGAAGCATTTTTCTGATTTTTTACAAATTATTAAATGTATGAAAAATGTCACTTATGATAAAATTGGTTTCGCTATAAATCTGATGAAATTTTGTCAGATAATGATCGATGAAATTTTGACAAATGATTTAAATGTTACGATATTTTGTCGGTCAGGGCTCTATATTTCTAAGCAAAAATCTTACCAAGTTCGTTTAAAACCTTTTTTATATAAAGAAATGTCTGCTTTTACACCGGATTAAAATAATATTTATAGAGCAAAGTTTAAACACGACTAGAAGCTGTCTATCCCTTGACGTAAATATATTTTTGAACCACGTACTGATCAATGTTGAACAACCAAGGCCATTGCTCCAGTATATTGCACTATAACTCTAGATCGGATTGACAAACTTTTTTTGAAAATGGGTCAGTTTATCAATCTAATCTTAAAGATGGAAACGCTGTGATTTAGTAGAAGTACTTATTTAAGTAGAAATACAGTAGTGCGAAAAAATGTATAGTTTTTCTTTTTTCTAAACAAAAATAGGTGGACAAGATGGAATTAGATGAGTTAAACAAGAATATATCGTTAAAGAGTATCTATAAGTTTGTCCATTTGAATTTCCACAATTTTCGCCAGCGAGCAAAGTCGATATTTTTTGGGGTATTGTAAAAATATAATGCGTCCATGTGCCGTATACCGGTAACTGATATATACAATATATATCTATTAAACTATACTTTCCGGGGTTGCAATACTATTGAAATTTACAAAAAACGCAGATATGTTTCTGAAGCGTTTGTTAATGTTAAGGATTTCGTTTTTGCAAAGAAGTTTTGTATATTTTTTCCGATGTTATGAAAATTTGAAATAAATCGGGAAAATAGTATGTTGGGGTTCACACACAGCAGTTTTTAGTATTCTCTTCTCCTCTCTCTCCTATAAACTCAGAATTGCGGCAAGAAAAATTGCTGTGTGTGAACCCAGGCTATCGGGCAAAATGTATTTTTAATTTTTTTAAAGCCATTTTTTAAACAGAATATTTTTATTTTTATACAAATCGGTGCTAAATATTTTTACAGAGTTTTGGTTTTTTGGAATCAGCCATAAACTATTATATAAACACACACAAACATATATATTAAACATTGTAAATTAGATTTATAAAAGTGAAAGTTTGAAAGCATACTTTAAGGCGAAGAGTTATATGACGTTAATGAATGGTATAATATATTCGGTGTAGCTGAATATAAATTCCGATCTTGTTTCTAACACGTATTAATATTTTTATAGGCATGATTAACATGCCTATAAAAATATTAATACGTGTTATTAATATTCAGCGTTCATACTATTGCGACTATAACGGAAAAATCGTTCCCACGATAACTCATAATGTTCATTCTCTTTAAGGTATATTCTTATTTTTACATTATTTTTAATCTCTCAATTTACATTACAATGCTTAATACACACAAACATGTCTATTAAATATTGCAATGTACATTCATAAATCTAAAAGTATGAAAGCATACTTTAAGGCGAAAAGTTTATTTGTCGGTAAGATGATGAAGGCTATGGGCATGATTAATATCATCATCTTATTCAGCTTTCATACCATATTGACTTTAACTTAAAAATCTTTCGTACGATCTGCATTCTCTTTAAGATGTTATTATTTATACATTATTTTTAATTGTTTAAGAATTTCAGAGTTATGGATCAAAATTTGTCAAATTAAAAAAAAGAATGTTTTTTTTGTAATTTTTTCTGCTATTAATTTCAGAATTATTAAGTCAAATCCATTGATGTATTAAGTTATATAAATTGAAAAAACCATTCACGAGTTATTCAAGGACCCTGCTATTTCATGTGAATAAAAAATATCAATATGAGTTTAATTCCATATAATTTACATATTTTATTTTTTGTTCACCAGAGTATTTTCACTTAATTGTAGGTATTTTCACTTAACTGCGAATAAAAGATTTGTGTTTTTACTCATCGTACTGTCAGCTTTGAGATAAAGATGATAAGCTGATACATTTTTTAATGTATTAATTTTTCGAAAGAGTTTTTTTTTTTTAATATTTGTAGTTATTTATTGAATCTTCTTAAAAATAGAACTAACAATAAATATTCAAATCAAAAGAAATTATTGTATTTTTTTTTTAATTTTGTATGAACATGAAAAATTTTTTCCGAACACTACTTTTCAAATAACTCCAAAAATATTGGGCGGATCACAAATGATATTAGAACGACTTAAAGACAATTGAATTCCACAAACTTACACTGTTGGACAAAATAAAATGCGTTTCTTTACTCATGCTATATAATTCACAATAATTTTATTACAAATGTATTATAGTCAACTTTTTTATATTATTAAGCCTTCGCTTATAATATAGGATACGAGGTTAATAAACCCTTTTGGTTATTAATGGAAAATTGGAAGTTAAACTGAAATAAAGCAAATTAATTTTGCCGCAAAAAATCCACTACTAACTCAACACTTTCATCCCAAATACGAAATGCAAATAATTTAGAAACTTCTTTTGTCCATTATTTAAAAAAAAATATAAAACGACAAATATCTGGTTACCAAAAAAAAAAGTGACATTTGGAAGACAATTATTGTGAATTATATAGCATGAGTAAATAACCGCAATCTATTTTGTCCGACAGTGTATATAAATCATGCACAACTTCCTCAAGTTATAATGAAATACAGTGTTTGAGAATACAATGGAAACTTTTCCTTATTTTTTATAAATGGAGCAAAATTCAAAATAAATATAAAAAATGTTTGAATTTTTTATATTTATTTTACTTTTATTTACTAAAATAAACAAAAATTAAGAACATAAATTATTAAATTTTAATAATACAAAACAAAAATTAAAATTATTCATAAATATGGTACTGACAAAACAATAGAATCTTAGGTATTATCTTAACAAATATGGTCTGAAGTTTTGAATACGTCAGTATTTTGTTGAGTATCCTCCTTTGTTTCTAAGTACTGCTTCACAACGACGATGCATTAAACCAATTAAAGAGTCAATAGTCTCTTTTGAAATATTTAGCCATTCCCTTATAACCGCAGACGATAAATCTTCCTTTCTGGTGTAATTTTGAGTCCGT
>MINK01174148.1:0-13401 GCA_001735545.1 Phormia regina | reverse complement strand
ATAATTTGTAATCAAATATTTTCAAAAATTTAACACTTGTTATGTGTATTATAACACTAGAAAAACTACACGTACTTAAACACAAATACACACAAGTAAATACATACAGATACTTTGTCGCCACGAGTAAACATTAGTGAGTCCTTGAGTCTCTTTTCATCTATGAGTATGTATAAGTGGTAACGTTAAGTAAGTAGCTGATAGTGGTTGTAAGCTTTTAAATAACTTAAACAAATTTCATTAAATTTATAGTAAATAAAATATATGTATGTATAAATATGTATATAATACAACTACTTGTGTATGTATGTGTGTATGTATATACATATAAAGTATAGTGTCTAAGTACAACAACTAATCGTAACCTAAGTAACAACACAAATATATAAAAAACACGAGGGTAGTAAGGAAAATTTATGACAATTATTTTAAATGTTTAAAGAGATTTGTTTGTCCTAGATTTGTGATAATTTTTATAAACGAACATGAAAATATTTTTGGTGATTTTCTTTCAAGCTATTGCCATTTTATTTATATTTAGTATTTCCTCTTTTATTTGTATGTGTTTAAATGTTTGTCATGTTAGTTTGCAATCGTTTGAGGATTTTTTTTAAGTTGTCTCTATTATAGAGATGTATGTGTGTGTGTGTGTTTTCAATTCATGAGTTGTAGCACATAATGACGCTTATGGTATTTAATCTATTTTCTAATCTCTCTTGTGTATTATAAAGTCATTTCAAAATTTAAATAGATTTAATCTTATTATAAGCAAACAATAAGTAAAATAAACCAATAGGAAAAATATTTATTTATAATTATATGTAAATAGTAATGAATGGGCCATATTAAGTAAAATCCCTTAATTTTCGATAGTTGAAGGGGGATAACTTGACACCGTGATAGGTACGCGACAAACTAAAACTTTAAAATAAAGATAAAATAATTAAAAAATTATATTAAAATAAAATTTAGAATTTACGTTTTGAGAGCGTTTTTTTTTCGGATAAAGTATATCTAGTAACTTACTCTGCGTCCACAAAAAATCAATTCTTTGTTTTAATACTTAAAGACCTAACAAAAATAAATCCACCTAAAAATAATGTTGATGCACATATTCACTGAGGCTAATTTCACTATATTTCAAGTTAAATACTTTTTAATCTGTTCAAAATCAAATATTTTCTATATAAAAATGTTCTTAGCGCTGATTTTTCTAATTGGATGGTTGGATTTGTGTTTAAAGTCGATATCATCACAAAAAAAATTATATTTTTTAAATGAAAGTTTTGGCTTTAGTCTATTAGTTTTCAATCAAAATATATGAGACTTCGGAAAAATGTGGATTTTATAGACGAAAACGTTACTTTATAAAAGTAGACATCATGAATATAACAATGATATATTTGAGGCGATTTTCACGATATTTGGCTCTTACTACTTTTTTTAGTTTGAAAATACAAAAATATAACAGTTATTTTCCTTCTCTAATATAAATATGTCTTTCCATTTTAAATTACTTTAGGCCATGATACCAAGAAATAGAAGTTGTGCCGTTTTCTCTTTTCGTCACCTTATTATAGTTCTGACGTTTGAATGAATTATTATATTATGATGCTACCATATTTTCTTTAAAAAATCTGAGATTTTTGTTAATTGTTTAGTTTTGATTTTATTTCTCACGAATTATATTTCTCAATCAATTGGTCTATGAATTGAAATAAAAGAAAGAAAGAAAAATCCATTTCAATTTATAAGCACTAAATTGAAATGGGGTTTTCAAAATTAGTTTATCATCTAGTATTTCCTAGTTACTAGGGTATCCAATCGATTAACTGCTATTCGGTTATCCGATTAATTTTGGTCGATTAACTGTTCGAATAATTAAAAACTGTCTATTTTAGAATAACAAATAAACCGAATAAATGGTGTCGAACAACCGATTAACCATAATCTATTAACCGTAATCTATTTAATAAATTTTTTATTTCAAATTCAAATTTATGTCAACATCATTCCTAAATTCCGACTTTGCACTATTTCTTACTTACTTCTCTGAATATTATTTTTGTTTTTTTAACAAAATGTGACATTAAAATATAAAAATTTTATAAATTCTTGAACTTGAGACAATATTTTTTTTTTTTTTTAACATTAAAATGTGACATTAAAATATAAAAATTTATAAATTCTTGAACTTGAAGACAATATTATTTCCTTGGATCCTGCAAGGATAATAATGATAATATATTTTTGTCATTATAATCCCTGACACCGAAATAGGAAAAGTTATATTAAAGCTTATTTATTAAACTTGAATTTGAATAACATTTATAGTATTTTGCCCTAAACGTCAATTTTCTGAAACAAATGGGTGATAGATCTATAAAGATAGACCCTATATTATCTACATAAAGTCTTTTAATAACTATTTCAACAGATAACATTTTATAAACAGTATTATTTATATGTCTAATATGTATAACAAAAACAATTCGATTAATTGAATAAATTGACATTAATCGGTTATTAACCGATAAACTTAAAACCTCGAATAATTATTTGTCAAATAAACCAAATAATCTGAAACCCCGATTAATTGGATACCCTACTAGTTACTATTTTAGTGGTTCTTTCATTCAGTCTTTCTTCTCAAATAAAAATAATATGAAAAAATTTAATAACGAAACTCCTGTTTCCTGTATACTTTTGTTTAAAGTAACACAAAGGCCAAAATTATATTAAAGTAATTTAAATAACCTTTTAAACATATATTTGTTGTATTTTAATAAGTTTGCAAAAGAAATATATATATATGAAACAAAATTTCTTGAGGTTTAGGTTTTAAATGGAATTTTTATTAAAACTTTCTACATAATATTTTCATAAAAAATTGTGTGTTTAAGACTATTCTTCAATATATCTTTGCGACCCCGTAGGAATGGAACCCTTGTGGATCCTCATTTGAAAACTGTTGACTTCAATACTGTTATAAAAGTCTTAAAATATTGCCGGCATACTGTTACTATCAACCAACTTTGAAGAAAACTAAACAGATAGAACTAATGAAACGAAACCCTACATGCAAAGGAAATATTAGGAATTGAAATAATTACTACAACAAATTCCTTACAGCCTCCATAAGTTCAGACGCATATGGAATTGAAAGATGTAGTAAAGCTCGCTGGAATAAGCTAGTTTGTATGTAAATATTGATTTTTGATAGTGTGTTGGGGTTCCACTTAAAATTTCAACTTTCTCCATTTTGCAAAATTTCGGTTTAAAAAAATCACTTTGAAAGTTTGAAAAATTAAAACCATTTTTTATTATTATTTTTTTTCTTTGCCGCAAAATTTTCCTTAAGAACATATAACAATCTTTTACTTTTCTAAAAGGTATACCAAAAGAGTTTTTAAGAACAGAGTAAAATTTATAATAATCTCAAATACCCAAGAGGACTACATAGATACATTCACAAATTTGAATAATATTAAATCAAAATTTTAACTTCCGTCTATTCAAAAACCTATCAACACAATGCAGTTGCAATTTAAAAAATTTTTGGTCGTTGATAATTTCAATATATTAAAATTTTCTGCTTTCAGATTTTTGTTTTTATGGACATATCTAATATTTCACGTTAAAAAAAGACGATTACTCGAGTATATTTCAATATAATATGCACGATTTTTATAAAATTTATATATGTATACACCAAAATATAATTTTTATCTGCTCAATATATTCGGAAATGTGTATTCGAAATACTTTGCTGTCCACCTCTAGTATAATTTAAAATTTGAAAAGTTAATGTTAATGGTTGTTATTTGTTTTACATTCAATTTGTTATCAATTATAGACTTTATTTTACTCTCAAATTCCTATTGGGTTCTCCATTTATTTCATTTCATTTCATTTACATATTCAAATAATAAATACTATTTGTTTTTAATAAAATCCTTGAATAAGCCATTTCCTATTTAAATAAATTTAAATGTGTTTCTTTGCAATTTTCATATTAAATTTAAATTTCTTACTTAACAAATATATGGATAATTGAATAGAATTTTTTTTAAAAGAAATTAACAAATCATCTGGTAATTTCCCTTAGGTATTACGAAGCATTTAAAAACAAAAAAATGAACAAAAAAATTCATAGAATTTTTTGTCACCAAATACCTAGAAAAAAAAAAAATGTAAAATACATACGAAAATAAATTTATCTTAAAATTTTATTAAGAAAATTAAATAAGTGGATAACATTTAAATAATATTTTTAAGGTGTTGACTTCACATGTATGTATAATTGAAATGTACGAGTAAAAGATTTACTTTTAGTTTTTTTTTAATTTATTATTATTTTTTGACAAAATTACTTTTACATAATTTAATTTAATTTTTGTTACTAAAAGTTTGTTTGAATATTTTTTTTTTAATTACAAATGGATTTCTCTTTAATTTCTTTTTTTTTCTTATTTGCTTATTGGTTAAAAGTTGTGTTTTTAAAATACATGTATTTTATTTTAATATTTTCTTTGGATTTTATCTACTTGAACTGGTTTGAGATAAGTTGAGGTGAATTTTTATATCAAAAGAATTTTTTAGAGAATTTTTTTAAGCTTTTTATGTAGAAAAGTGATTATAAAAAGTAATTTAAATTCTGCTAAAAATTTGCTTAAAATTAAATAATGAAAATCTTCACAAAAAATCGTCTAATAAAAAGGTTAAAAATAAAAAGTCTGCCCTTATAATTTCCCATATTTTTGAAACTTTGATTCAGCACAATAATAAAATCTATCAATTTTTTTTAGATATTTTTTGAATAGTTTCCATTTTAATGTTGTACTGAATCAGGCCATTAAATTCCATTTTTATTCCATACATATCTACAGAAAACTCTTTAAAAAATCTCTAATTGAATAATCAAATTCAAAGCTTTTATTACAGTTAAAAAAAAAAAGAGAGAGAATTAGTGAAAAAAATGTTTTTACAATGCAAACATTAAGAAGTTTCACATTTCTATAGTTTCGTTGGTTAGCATCATATTGAAACTTAGAGTCACTTATATTAGAGTCATAGTGTTGCCAGTTTCTAACATAAATCTAACATTTTTAATTTGGTTTTGGTCTGAATATTCTCTTTTTAGCTTCAAACCTGTTTAGATTCTTAAAAAGTCTTAAAAGGTCTAAAAATTAATAAATTTTTATTTTTACAGAATCATCATTTTTTTTAATAATTATTTATATATATTTTAATAAAGTTTATATGTTATATTTGTAAATACACTGAAATATCTGTGATAAATATATAAAAGTAATAAAAGTGAAGAAAATTGATAAAAAAAAAATAATAAAAATAAATAAATGTATTTTTAACTAAAATAATATATAAACATTTTTTTGGCTTTATTTTTGGGGACATTAAGCCTTTTCTGATCTTTCTAAAATCGTAATTTAGTTATTTTTCTAAAATCCTGGCAACACTGCACAAAAGAAAAAAAAATTGTGGGGAATTCATTACTCTAAAATGTTTCAGCTGTAAAGGGTAACAAAGAAATTATTAAACAAATCTACAACTAAAAGTTTTCAACAAGTTTTATTTTTTTGTTAAGAAAAAGTTTTTTTTTCATAGAAAGTGTTTATATAAAATGTTAATTTTTTTTCGAAAAATTGAGACTTTTAGGATATTTATCGTCTCCTTTATTACAAGTCCTTCTGTTTGCCATTAAAAAAAAAAACTTTTAAACTTCTGCTTTTCATTGTAAAATATGGAGTTAGTATTGTGTTGTTACACTTACTGTACAAATATCGCGCAATACAAACATCAGGTGTTTTCATTTAATTTATGAAAAATGTTTGTCTTCAAAGAAGAAAAGTAGTTATAACAAGAAGTATGTTGCCAGCAAAAAAAAAAAAACTATATATAAAGAAAAACAGGAAATGAAAATAGGAATAACACACATGTAACTGATATTTATACACCACACAGACATTGCAGTTAATACCACACAATACTACTAAACAACTCACATTTACAAATGAATATTGTAGATTTATTTATTTATTTTTTTTTTTTTTTGACATTGTCAAATATCACATATACACACATATAGAGGCAAAACGTTCAACAATCAATCATTTTTTATAAATAAAACCAAAAAATATTTATAAAAACTAAAAGAACAATATTTATACTCCTGTTCTTTTGCTCTAACATTTATTGACATTAAACAGAGTCACTTTTTCGATGAATATTCTTTTTTACAAAAAGAAATGATTGCATGTTATATAGTTACTTTGTTTAGTTAAGTGTCAGTTGGAAGTGACAGTGTTTGTTAATGACAATAAGTGATTTTTAGTGGCTCTCTCTTTATGTTTATATTTTTTTTTAAACTCTTAAATGTATTTTTGTACATAAATGTTTACTTTGTTGCAATGTATTCTCGAAAGGAGCTATTGTTGACAGCTATAAATCATGCTTTTTAAGTATAAATGTAGTTGATGATGCCTCAAAGTATGCTTCAAAAGGAAGTAGGTATTCATCATTATTATTGTCATTAAGGATATTTTTTGTTATTTTCGAAACGAAACGGTCATAATAAGTGCACTTCGTTTTAATGTGTTTTTTTTTGGAAAGTAATCATTTGAAATTAAGTCATTAATATAATGAAACTTTGTAGATGCTGGAAATAAGGTAAATATATATATTTTTATGTTTAATACTATTGAAAGTTAATGTAGTTTACTAATGTGTATACAGAAATAATTATATGAATGTTATGTTATGCAATTAGTGATTTATATGAGGAAAAATATTTTTATGATAAATATTTTCGAATGTTTGTTTGTAAATTTTTTAAAATGATTTTTGAAGAAGTGATAGATTGTTATGTATTTTATGAACTATAGATAAAAGAATAGTACAAATATTATGATAATATGCTATTTTTCAATAAATCTGCATTTCTGTATTCATTTTGGATTGTCAATAAATTTAAAATAAACTCGCATAACATTGTTATTAATCGATAAAAAATTTAATTTTTTTTGCAGAAATGCTTGTTGCAAACATAAATTAGCTTCTAATTTCTCTATTAGCGGTTTACGAAGCCTTCAATGTTGAAATGTGTCAAGAAACTATTTTTTATTAAACAAAATTGTGAGAAGAAAATGAAAGAATAATATTTTATTTAAAAAAATAAACATATTTCATACTAATATGGGAATCACGAAGAACTTTTTAGGAAATTATAAAAAAAGACTCTTATACCTCCGGTAAATATATTTTCAAGCTATAATGAAATATTAGCTCGTTTTTCCATTATCTCGTCATGAGTTCTTCCCTTTGTAAAGAACATTAAGAGGTGAATATATATTTATCCAATTAAGCTTATGGTGGGTAAGCTTAAATCAATATTTAAGATTTCTTTTGGAACCATTAAAAAGTTATGTGGTTGGAATAAAAAAAGCTAATTAAATAATTAAAAGAAATATTGACACTTTAAAAACTATGATCATTCTTTACGGTCTTAATTCAGATGAATATATATACTTCGCTTGCCAAGTTAAAATATATATAAAAAGTATGTTAAAAATGAGATAAAAAATTATTTCGAAAGAAACTAAAGAATTCAAAAATATGACGTTTCCAAAATCAAAAGGCGATTGAATATTTTCCAGAAGAAATCACACTTTATGGCTCCTAACTTCTAAAATATTTATTGTACAATTCTTATTTTTATTTCATTTAATAGAAAAACTCATGGACTCTAAAAGGACAAATAAAATATTTATATACTTCGAAAGTTCAAAATTGATAATATAAGGATTAAAGCCTAATATCTCAAAAAATGGTACTTTAAAATTCTTAAAAAATATCTTCTCTATATTTGTATCAAATTTCAAGTTGGAGCATGAACACGAAATCTTGCAAAAGCATTGAATAGAGTTATATTAATATTACGTAATGTTTTTAGCGTTTTTGAAATATCGTTTTTGAAGATATCATGGTTTATTTCTTGTAAGTCTTATTTTGACCTTTGAACTTGTGATCTAAAATAACCCATTTAAAGGTTTGTTTTTAAAACTAAACTAAAATTATTTTTTATTTTCCAAAGCTTAGGAGTTATTTATAATTGGATTTTATTTTTGTCCATAACTCCCAAACTAAATAAAGCTTCAACTTGAAATTGAAATTGAATCCACATAGAGAAAAGTTATGCCAAAAATATATAATTTTTTAAAGAAATTTAAAACTACCGAATTTTGAGATATAACAATTTTAATTTTTTTTATTTCCAACTTTAACCTTTGAACTTTTGAATTAAAACACTATAATATGCAGACTCAACTAAACATCTACAATGTGTATACAATAAGTTATTAGAATTTAAATAGGTTTTCATTTGTTAAGTTTTATTTTAAATAACATCCCCAAAATTGCCAAATTTGGGGGGTCACCTTTGACCAGCTAGGACAGGCGTGGATCCACGGGGAGGGAAAAAAGGGAAATTACCCTCCCCAAACTGAAAAATGTTAATCCAAAATTTGTACTAAGTAAAAAAATTTAAGGAAATAGTTGTGAAAATCATTCCATTTTCCTCCCCCAAAAGCATGAGCAAGATCCGCGCCTGATCTAGAAATATATACTCCTCCAAATTAACTGCAAAACATCTTAGCTCTGTTTGTCTGATATTTTATTGAGATATCTTCAAAATTAAAAGCTAAGATAATAACCGTGCAACGTCTATATGAAATTTTATCTAAATCGAATCGATTAGAAATTACAAAAAATATTCATTTCTTTCCACTGCTCACTGCCGTTAAGTAAAAGTAGTTAAAACAATTAATTTTATTTTAAAGTGCAGAATTTTTATTTAAAAAGTCCTTTAAGGACTTTGTATAAAATTAAAATATTATTAAAATCACACACACACACGATAAATAAAGTCAAAATGCTAGTGTGTAAATGTCAGGTCACAATGTGTGTCAAATTATAAACAAATTTTAACTTGACATTCATGCATGATCTCAAACACAAAGAAAAAAAAAAGACATACTAAGGGTGAGAGTTCAAATTTAAAATGCACGAGTGGCAATATAAATTTAAACACTTACTCATATATTTACACACATATATATAAATATTACTGTTATTTAAACCCATTAAGTGTGGTAAATATTTCGTATTTTTTATTTTTATTATTTTTTATTTTCATTTCTATCATAAATATTTTGCACAGAGAAACCTCAACACATATAAAGAAAAAAAAAATATATAATATTATTTCTCGTTTTAGATTTTGTTGCAAGTACAATAGGAGGAATACATACTCAAGTAATTTATGTCTTGTTTTGTCATTCAATGTGACATCATTATTTTTGCATTCTTTATAAATAAATGTGTGGTAAAAATGTTATAAATAGCAGTATAGTTGAATATGGTTAGAAAGGGGAAACATACAAACATATTTTGGTGGGGGGCAATATAATAAACATTAATTTGTGTGTGTGCAGTCAGTCCAACACATGTTTTAACATACAAATGTACATTTGTAAATGATAAATGTTTTTTATTTATGTAGATTTATAAAAGAACAGAAAATAATTTCTTTTTTTGCATTACATCAAAAAGTGATCATTTTATTTTTAATATTTTTTTGTTTGTTTTTAGCTGATTTCTATGGTAATTTTCTTCAGAAAATAATTTCATTTAAAAAATAAAACATTACCAACTTATGTTGTCTGTCATCTTTTTCTATATAATCTTATGATTTAATGGGTGAATACTATAGAAAATGTTGTGTCAATATTATAATATTATTAGCTTTTAAGTACTTTAAATGACTTTAATACGATTTTTATTTGACAATATTAAAATCGTCCATAAGAATATAAGGGGATAACAAAACAGGTGTTTAAAATTAGTTTAAGATCTTAAAAGTTAAAGATATTTGAAAAATGAACTATTTATTTTAAAAAGAATAAGACATTAAATCTAATATAGAGCAACAGTGATTTAGAGTTAAAGGAGTTTTTAGTAAATTTAGATAGAGGATATAATGGAGTTCTAATGGATTATATCTATTTTATATAAAAAAATTAGATTTGAAATCAAGAAAATTAATGAATTTAGAAAAAAATTGTGACAGCACATATTACAAAATATCTCTAAAAACAATGATCCGATTATGATTAATTATGTAAGAAAAAATTTTAATTAAAATTATCTACAGGTTGTACTTATATCTTTTTTAATTAACCAAATGGAATAGAATGGAATAAAAAACAAATTATTGCAGATGTTTTTTTGTTAATATTTTTCAAAATTGATAATAATTTTCAAAAATTTTAATACATGATGTATTTCATTAAAATCGATTCTTCAATATCGGTTTTATTTAAAATTATCTTATTTTTTATTTGTTTACAAAAAAAAACAATCATTAAAAATCGAAAACGACTTCAATTTACCCTTTTTAATTTTAATCATAAAGCTGAATATGTTAATATTACATCAAAATATATATTTTTGTAGAATTAAATTAAGAAATATTTTGTAAAAATTATGGACATTTTTTTTAAATCGTTGATCAAAAATTATGCAATTTATTTCTTTCATAAAGTAGGATAAATATCTCTAAAATCAATTGTGAAATTGTTTTTCTTCTAAAATTCGAATAATAATAAATAAAATAATGCAAAAATGTTTATTAAGTTTTTTAGCATACACCTTTGTAATATAATAAATTTATATAAATTTATCCGTCTATACATACACGTTTTATATATACTTTATTGTTAATAGTACTACAAAACCTAATAGTGAAATTTTACATTTTAAATTAAGGAAATGATTTTTAAATTCTTGTTCTTTTTTTAAACTCAACGTTAATTATTAAAAATATTACTCTCATTGCAATATATATTTAAAACTTCAAACTAAAATAAATTATCTCAACACCCTAAATGACTTTAGCTACACAATACCCCATCAGCGTATGATTAATGCATAACAAATGAGTAATTTCCCTTATCATAATATGGAGCGTATGAGTATTATTAATTGTAATTTACCATAATTTCTCTGTTTATCTATTTAAACAAATTATAATTTGTTGTTTTACTAAAGTGTTGGTTTTCTCCTTTTATAGTTTTTGATATTTTTTTTTTATATTCATTCTTTAATAATCATCAACAATATTAATAGAGTTTTTAATGTTTGTTTTACGTTTAATACATAATACTCATACTCTTGCCTTCAGTTCTTTCATTTGGTTTTTATTTATTTGTGTTGAAATGTATTTAAAACAACAAAACAAATACATATTCCCAATAACATCTGCAAGTGTGAATGTATTAGTTGTATAGTACATTTCGATTTATATATATATTTTTTCTCATTATTTTGGTTGTTATTTCAACCAACTTTTGTTGGTGATTAATACATTTTTTTTTTTCTTTTTTCTTTTTCCGTTTTGTTTTTATTTTTGTTTGTTTTATGTTTTATACCTTAGAGGAAATGTTTATTTTAACCAATATAAATGTGTTTTTAATTTGTTGCCGCCTGAGGTTTACAAATGATATCATTCTTTGCTATTTGTTTGTTTGTTTGTTATGAATTTTTTCTTGTTGTTATTTTCTTTTTTTTTTAACATTTGTTGTCAATGTATTTTAAATGGCAAATACATTTTTTGTTGTAAAGGAAATTTTTGTTACAGTATATTTTTTTTGAGTCATTGTATTAAGGAAAAAAATGGGATTAAAAATAGGTTTATGTTGTAAGTAATTGCGTGGTTTAAGCCTAAGGAAATGGTTTTTATTTTAAAAGATTTAATTAATTAGACAGAAAACAATGAAATCTTATTTCAGTCATAAAATAAGTATCATTGTTATTTACAAAAAACTAGGCTTTGACAAGTTTTGAAATATAAAAAGAGTAGACGCAGTAAAAAGATCAATTGCAAATCGGTTCTAGTTGTAGATATTTATAAAATGATTCGAATTTCTATTATACTTTTAATAAAATAATATAAAACGAAACTATATTCCATGTGTTGAATAATGGTATCATAGTTATAATCAAATAAATAAATAAATAAATCTGTAATAACACGTCAATGAAATTTTGATAGATGATTCTAAATTATAGATTTTCATCAAAACACGAATTTCGAAAATGTTATCGGTTATGATATTTTGTCGTTTAGGGCTCAATATTTTCAATACACATTGGATCTCGTGATCTATTACAACAATATATAATAAAAAATTAATTTAAAGCTTAAGGATCATATTATGTTTCTTAATATAACTACTGAAATTGTGCGAATTGTGCGCGACAGAATTCATTTTGTAATTTATTTATCAAGTTGATATAGGGTTCATATTATCTGTATACGACCAAATACATATCCCCACGGTTAATAGTCAAATCATTACAAATTAAGATAAAAGGAGTGGAAGACTCCCCACCTTATAAATATGTTTTTAAAAATGTTTTGTAAATTTTTTTTAAACCATTGATTTGGTTAAACTTTCTGCAAATGAGAGATTAAAAAAATAAAACAAAAACAATGACAAACAAATACATTTTAAGTGAAAATGATTAATACTGTATCTGAAAATGAAATTTGTTGAGGTTTCAAATTTTTGTTTTTCAAACCCTCTTTATTTTGAAATTTTTATGCTTAAAAAAGGAAAGAAAAAACCTCAGAACAAAAAAATTTAGCAAAATGAAGTGAAATATGAAATAAAAGGCAAAAAAAAAAAAAAAAAAAAAAAAATTACAAACAATTATTTTGTTAAAGTGTTCTAATTAATTCTCTTTTAAGTTTTTTATATAAGTTTTTTATATATAGTTTTTTTATAATTAAATTATGCTCTCATTAAATAAATAAAATATTCATGAATTTATTTAAAATGTATAAAGAAAAAAGTTATTTAAACAAATTATTTTAATTTTTAAAATTATTATCAAACAGTTTTTTTATGATTAATTTTTGTAAATTAACTAATAATATGTTTAATTTATGTTAAATACTTTATGCTAACTACTACATAATTTATTGCTTAGTTTTTAGTTTTCATATTTTTTATTTTATATTAAAATTTTATTAATCTCATTAAGGAGTGCGATCGAAAAAATCTTAACATATATAAAATTCAAAAACTTGGAAACTGACGAACTTGGAGTTTTGATTTTTTTTAGTTTAATCGATAATCTATTACAGATTATAGAAAAATATAATTTTTATTCTTCTAACTACTATTTATGAACTTGTAGATATTTTTGGCTACCTTTCCATTTGAGATTTGATAGTTATTTCAGCCACTTTTTTTGGAACAGTCCTTGTAAAATCTTTAATATTTTTGAAAACCTCTTTGATCCTTTTCAATTCTCTTC
>MINK01174147.1:0-17488 GCA_001735545.1 Phormia regina | reverse complement strand
TCTAAAAAGGAATTTTATCGAAAAATTCCTCTAAAAAGGAATTTTATCGAAAAATTCCTCTAAAAAGGAATTTTATCGAAAAATTCCTATAAAAGGGACCCTATATACGTGTAGAAACAAATATTCTTTTAAATTTATTTTTTCCCTTCCATCCACTATACCTCCTTAATGTACAACACATCCAAACAGATGTAGATTGTGGTGATTATGATGAAAAGCCTTAATTAACACTTTAACAAGCAATTAAAATTCATTTACAATAAAATACATAATACTCACACACACATACAACTCATACTAAAAGAAAAAAGTTTTTATAGACACACATTATTCAACATGTTGTAGATTTAAAATAAACAATTTTTAATTGGCTTTTCAACAGCAACAACAACAAAATAAAAGGAAAAACTGAATTTTGTATTTTTGCATTTAATTAAGGTAGATTTTCATTAAGAGCCCAGCATGTTAGAGAAAGTATATTTTATTTTTGAAAAGCATTTCAAATTTTCATTTTAATAATTAAATTGAAATCTAAAGAATACAACAAAACAACAGGAGTAGAAATTTTACAATTAAAAAAAAAGGATAATTAAAGCAATTTTTAACAGGATAACAGCTATTAAGTGAAACTAATTAAGGCAAAAATAATAATAATATATTTTTTTAAATAAAGAGAAATTTGTATTTTTGCCGAAAAAGTTAATGAATGTATTCGTTTTTTTATTATTCAGTTGAATAAATTAAAAACGTAATATGATCTTTTTGATGAAATAAGTTTGTAAAATAATATTAATTACAGAAATAACATTTATTAAAAATATATACACATATACATACATATACACATGTATGTACTAAATCTGATGTTTAATTTTAAAAGGAAATAAATGCTACTGAAGAGTAAGTAATGGAAACAGTGAAGATTTGCTATAACGAGTGGTGTTTATACTATAGTGACTAATCAATCAATTTTCTAATTCAAACCATAGTCTATTCTTTAGTCCGTAGCTATTATATGTTAGACTATAGTCCATACTATAGTCTAACCTATAGTCCAGACATATATTTTATAGTTCAGAATATAGAACAGACTATAGATTAGTCTAAAATCCAGACTATAGACTAAATCAGATTATAGACCACTCTACAGTCCAGACTATAGACCGCTTTATAGCCCAGAATATAAGACGGACTATAGTCCAAACTATAGATCAGACTATCGTCGAGACTATAGACAAGACTATAGGCGAGACTATAGTTCAGACTATATAGAACAGACTATAATCCAGTCTATAGTCCACACTATAGACCAGACTGTAGATCAGACTATAGTTCGGACTATAAACCAGACTACAGTCCACGTTATAGAATAGGCTATAGTCCAGACTATAGACTGGACTATAGGCCATACTGTAGGCTAGACTATAGATCATGGTCGATGGTCGAGACTATAGATAATCCTATGATTGAGACTATAAATCAGAATATAATCGAGACTACAGATCTAACTATAGCCCAGACTATAGATCAGACTACAGTCCAGACTATAGTCTGTTCTATAATCCAGAACAGACTGTTCTATAGTAAGTAAAACTATTATAATCAAAAATATTGAAGTCAGTTGCATATTCGTTTTAGCTGTATTATACTGTATTGTTGATATAAGTACGAATGTGTTTATATATATAAAACACATTAATTAATTACAGTATTCTTGAGATTATAAAAGAGTGTTTGCTGATTGTTTTTCAAATATTCATTTATATATTAAATTTAATTGGTTTTTGAATTAAGTTTCCGGATCGAGTGTATGTGTGTTTATGTAGTGGTAAAGTATAATGAGATTGAGAAAAAGGATGAGGTGAACAACAAGTGTTCGTATCATAAAATATTCAGCAACGTCTACAGAAAGTACAAATACGAGTACTAATTGCTTAACTTATCCATTGGCACTACAGGCACTTTCTACGTAGAAATATAAAATATAAAACTAATTAACCAGCTTTGTTTGGAAAATATTGTAGA
This sequence comes from Phormia regina, assembly GCA_001735545.1. Lineage (NCBI taxonomy): Eukaryota > Metazoa > Arthropoda > Insecta > Diptera > Calliphoridae > Phormia > Phormia regina. The sequence goes on along the minus strand of MINK01174147.1, from coordinate 15,463 downwards.
GTAGAATGACCCTACAGTTTCAAAAGTTTCCAACAATGTTTAGATCAAAAAAAAAAAAACTCCCTAATATAGGGAGCAATTATGGATCTTTGTAGAGCTTTTATGAGAGCTACAATTTAAGATCTTAAATTAACAGCCAGTGGAGGCCTTCATATAGTTTTAGTGGAATAGTAGTTGCCTTAGAAATTCAAGAACTGCTGGGAAATATTTGTATATGTGTTGATTGTTGCCACTTTGAATATGAGAAACATGCAACAGACACAAAAACTAATTAAAGGCAAAATACAGAAAGGATATGTTCAAATATCAAATTAGAGCAATTAGTTGGAATTTTCAATAGGAGTTCAGCAAAGTGTAGAAAGGATTTAAAATTTAGTTTTTAAACTGAAAAAGAAAAAAAACATACTGACACTCTGACTGTCCGACAAACTAACCAAATTGTCAGACATTAAGTATTATTGCCAGCCAGCCAGTCAGTCAGTCAGTCAGTCAGTCAATTTATTATAACTGTTATATGAGAAATTTTATATGAGTTTGAGGGAAATACAATAAGGGACAAAGACAAAACCTGCCCGCTAGAGCAAAGAGAAAGAGGAGAGAGAGAGAGAGGGACAAAGAAACTCAATGTGTGGTGGTTTTCTTAGCAGAAGCATTATTTTAATTGATGTTTAATGCAGCAATTAAATATTTAATGAATACTAATTAAATGTAAAATAAAAGAAAACCACTGTATATGTGTGTGTGTCTGCTATAAATGAATATTAACTCAAAACGCACATAAACGCATACATACAACCACCAAGTATTTGTATTGCTACAAATGAGCTTAAGCTTTAATAAAACTAAAAGCAAAGACTTTTGTTCCATAAGCCCTTTTTGTATTCGTATGTTTTATATTTTCATTAGTTTTAATGATAATGCCCACAACCTTGAGCCTTAAGGGAGCAAGCAGAGTCATCATAATATAGATAAGCTCAACAACAGCCATTAACAAAAGTATTATTAGCATTTAACGTTTAGATTAATTAAAAATGTGAAATAAAATGTATATATGACTGAACTGAATTGCTTGTTATGAGTATTTTACTTACATAAACATTCTGTGAGCCTAGTGAAATTTGACTAATTTGACATGTTAATTAAAAGATATTAATCATGAAAATTAATTACTTTGGGAAAAGAAATGAATGAACGAGAACGTTAAATACCACAAAAAAAAAACAACAACAACAAAAATATATAGAAATGAATATAATGAAGAAAAAAAAAAGAAAGCATATTTTAAGGGGACTGGCGGATGAGAGACTGAAATAGAAGCTTTTTTAAATGAATTTTATTTGTATATAGTAAATTAGTTTAAGGGACTTTGTATAGCAATTAATTAGTCAAGTATTTAAACTTGAAGGAATACACAGAAAAAAAAATATTTTCAATAAAATTTCAATTAAAATATTAAAAAGAATTTCAAAGTAAAGAAAAAATTTTACATAAAATAATCTATAATTTAATTTATATAAAATTAACTTAATAAAAAATTATATTTAATTATTCCAATTATCAAATATTTTTATTTCTGTTTGATTAATTTATTAATTGACACAATAAAAAAAAAATAATTAAAAACGATAAATTATATTATTTTATTGTAGAAAAAATTAGTTTTAATCACTTGAATATTTATTTAATACAATTAAAAGAATAATTCAAATAATTTTTATCTTTGATAAATTTTTTAATAGATCATATTATTTTCAGTGTATGTGTTAAGATTTTTAAAATGTATTAAAATTAATTAATTTGTTTCTTACAAACAGGAGCCCAGAATATAATAATTCAAAAAGTTTAGATAATAATTTTTACATTTGTATATGAATCCTTACAAAAATATTAAATAAAAACAAAATCCTTCTTTGTAACGAATCAAAACTAAATTCAAAAAGTACTTAAAGAAAACATTTGGTAGAATAAAATATTCTGCTAAATATATTTGATCCTTTCAGTAAGCGGTAAAATTTATTTATTTCCAAATTTAATATCATAGCTGGAGTCATTCCAAATCATTTGCAATATAATTTATTATTAAATTCTTTTAAAGGAAATTCCCATTCTTGAGCCTGTAAAATTAAAAAAAATCTAAACTTCTTTTGCTTTTTCATCTACCATCTCTACCATTTCTTTTCATCTCTCCAAACCGTGAGAAATTTTTCAAAAATTCTTAACAAACTTGTTTTTAATAAATAACAGGTCAACAGAAAATATTGCAAATGTTTACATATTTTTAATCTTAGAAATTTGTAAAAACAGAAACAACAACAAAGTGCCAAAACAAATGGAGAAAATGAGGGTAATGCAGAAAAAAATCCTAAGAATATTATGAAATATTGAAAAATATCAGTTTAATAGGAGCTCATAAAATTGTGATAATTTTTATAAATGTACATGAAACCTACAAACATTATAAAACTAACTTATAAGGAGCTCATAAAAATTGTCATAATTCAAATGATTTAAAATAAGATATGTCAGTTATAGAAAAAATCTTAAAATTATTGAAAAGAATATCATAACTACTAATTGAACACAAATTGAAGATTTGTTGTTTAAATTCTTTTATTTAAAATGATTTCTAGAAAATCTCTGATACACAGCGAAGTCAACCGTAAAAATTTTGGTAATAAATTTGTATCTAGTTAACAATTAATCAGATCGTACAGAAACATACGAGAGAGTTGTAAAAGAGGACATAAACTTTCAAAAAAGCCATCTTTGTAGTCACCCTGTATTTAAACGATCAAGATGACTTTTCAGAAAGATTAGGATCTCCTCTACAACTCTCTTATACATTTCAATTTGATATATAGATTTAGTTTTCGGAGATATAAATGTTTAATTTTTATTAGTTTTATTTTGACCTTTGACATCTTGAACTAACTTAAATGAATAAATACAATTTTATATAGTATACCTTTGTCTAGATTGAAAATTTTTTCAATGGATTTTTTCCTAAATTTAAAATTATAAAAAATTCAAAAAGTACCAGAACCATAAAATCCCTTCTTATGAATTCACATTCATTTAGGACCACATATCATTAATTTCATATTTCTACGTTAAATATTATATGAAATTCAAGTCCCCTGTTATATATTCACTTAGGACACCATATCCTTAATTTCTAGGTTCATAATTATAGAAAGTTCAAAAAATACTATTAGAAGAACAAAAAAGTACCACAAAGTTCTCTCCTATGGATTCTCATTCACTTAGCAAGCACACCGCGTTCTTAATTTCACGCTTCTAGATTTAATATTATAAAAAAGTACCTTTTATCGATTCTCATTCACTAAAGACCACCACATCTCTAGTTTAATGTTTCCAGGTTAATAACTAAAGAAAATTCAAGAAGTTCCATTAGAAGAACGAAAATGTACCACAAAGTTCCCTCTTATGGATTCTCATTAACTAAGTACCATTAGAAGAACAAAAAAGTACCACAAAGTCCGCCCTGGTGAATTTTTTCCAACATTGGAATATGCGTATTTAATTTCATGTTTCTAGGTTAAATATTACAGAAAATGCAAAAAATACCAATAGAAGAAGAAAAAAGTACGACAAATCCATTCTTTGGAATTCATACCCACATGATTAAGTACCACAAATTCCAAAAAAGCACGACAAATCCATTCTTTGGAATTCATACCCACATGATTAAGTACCACAAATTCCACTCTTGTGAATTTTAGGTACATAGGACTACATTTTCTTATTTTTTATTTAATGTATTAGAAACTTTATTATTAAGATTAAATAAAATGTAATTTTCCGCCTTTTTGGTACTTTTTTTCATCCTTCGAAGTATTAAAAATTGTATTCCATTAAATTTCTTAATTGTAGTGGTATCTTATAATAAAATACTCATATGAATATTTTAATAAATAAAAAAATAATATTTTATGAAAAAAGTACCAAAAATATGTACGATTTTTATCCCTTAAACGTTTGAAATTTCAAAAAGTACCAAAATTGTGTTCATAATTTTTTGATAAATTATGAATACGATATAAATTTTATCTGTATGTTGATTGGTTTCAAAGATACATATGGTGCCAAAAAAAGTACTGAAATACAGTTTTTACACGTTTTCTTCCTAAAACGGATGATTTTCCAAAAAGTATCAGACAACTGTCCGATTATTTTTTAAATGAATAATCTTTATTAGTTTGGGGGTTATAAAGTTACCGATTTTGCCCCCTAAATTTTAGAATTTCCAAATCTGTGGATCTATATAGGCAGAGACCTACCTCCTACGTCCCAAATTTCGTCTTCGTAGCTTCAGTCGTTCGGACTGTGGGAAACCCTAAAAAGTGTTAAGTATAATTTTTATTAAGAGCTCAGAAAAAAATGCACATAAACTTGAACTAAAATTTAAAAGAATAAATTATGAAAAAACTCTCAAATGATTAAATACAATATTAAATACAATCGCATATATTTTTAAAAAAGTAATTCGAAACCATTAACAATATGTAGCAGGCAATTTTGGAATAAAATTCCAAATTTATTTATTTGTCTGTAGATTTTAAAATATATAAGGAATTTTTTAAATGTTTATCAGGAATGCAGAAATTTTGCAAAATTATTAAAGAATAAATTTTATGACCTGAATAAATTGTATCACCTTTCAATAATTAGTTTCTTAATTTAAAATGGATTCGTAATTAGTTTATTTTGCAATATGTGGGTGAGTGTAAGACTTTCTGTTAGCCTGATAAATTTAGAGTTAAATTTAAAACAAAAATAGTTTTTTTTTCTTTTAAAGAAATTTAAATTTTAATTAATATTTGCCAAATTTTCTGTCAATGTTGGGTGTTAATAAAAATAAAATTTCTTTAAATATATTTTTGGAAATATCTTGAATGCAATCTTCTTTAAAAATTACCTTAGGCAGGTGATTGAGAAGCGAAAAAAAATTGATTTTTTCGTAAACTGATTCTGTGTTCCCGCAACTTACTTTCTTTGTATTTTTCTTTAGACAGGTAGTATTACTTAAGCAAGGATTAATCGCATACTACAAGGATTCATGTAAATAAATATAATCCTAATAAATAATTTTATATTTTCTGTTAACCTGTTACAATTAGCATCAAATTCATTATATTATTTTTAAAATTTTCTCACGTTTTGGCTTAAGACAAAATTTTTAAAATTCCAAGCAAAATGATCTTGTAAATTTTCAGCAGAATTATATAATTAATCTTTATGGACAATAAATTTGTTTAAAACAACATTTTTCAATAATATTCTTAAGAAATTTTATACCTTTTTAAAATATTTAAGGAATTTATCTTCATGTTTGCTACTAAAGCGTGTCTGAAGGTATTAATTTCTTTTTAAGGCTTCCGAGCAATTTTAAATAATTTTTTGTAATAGTTTTGCAATCATTTCTGTTGGCCTATTACAATTAAAATCCTATAATAATGAAAAATTAAATTTTTCTCACGTTTGGCCGATAGACAAAATTTTTTATTAATTCTTGGAAATATAATCCTGAAAACACCTTCTACAGGTGATATGGTAAGAATTATTGAAACGCTCTCTTTCTGCAGTTGATCTTAAAAAGATCTTATTTTTTGTTGTTGCTTAAGTGTCTAGCAAATTATTAAACTGATCCTGTTGCAGTTGATATAAATGATCGATGCAAGAAAAAGGCACTTTCTCTTTGATCTTAATTTCTTAAAACATTAGGAGAAATACTTTTGGCAGGTTTTTTTTAATCTTAACAACAAAGGTCATGTGCAGAAACACCTTTGTAATTTTGATCCTTTGTAGGGATTCAGAGGGATTTTAAAAAAAATCTCCCAGTTATATAAAAAGATGATTATGATGCAGGTGATTTAAAAAAATTTCTTTGATCTTGAAAAAATATTGTAAATTTTTTAAGGATTCTTGGAATTATTTGTTAAGAATGTAGTTTTACTTGCAAAATTTTCTGTTGGCCGGTTAATATTCAAAGCAATTTTCATAAGAATTTTAAAATTTTCTCACGTTTTGGCATCAGACAAAAAAATCTCCTAAATGTATTAAAACTCCTTCAGTTGCAAAATTTTAAAATTTGCAATAAATTCCTTAAAAATTTCTTCGAACACCTTTTGCAGCTGATTGCTTTAATGTATCAGGTGACCTCTTTAAAAGAACTCAAGGAACACCTGCGTAGATGTAACGATCAGCTGCTCCAGATTTTTTAAAAAAAATATTTCAAAAGAATTTTAAGAATTTCTTTAATCTCTAAAGAATTTTTTGTCTGGTAACGTGAGAAAATTTTCAAATTTCTTAGTAAATTTATCTTGAATAGTAACAGGCGAACAGAAAATTTTGCAAATATTTGTTATATTTCAAAAAATCCTTACTGAAGTTTAATTTCTTTATAAAGTTATTCAAAAGAAAATTTATACTCATTGAACATCTTTAAAGAAAAATTCCTAGAACACCTTTAACAACTGATTGTTTTTAATACCAGGTGATGTCATTGTTGAAAGGAATTGTTTTTTGTCATTCTAAAGGACCACCTGCAGCAATGTAATAGTTATCGGTAACAGATTTTTAAAAGAAATATTTCAATTAAATAAAATAAAGATTTTTTTCATTCTTTAAACAATTTTTTTTCTGTTGTCTAAACGTGAGAATTTGTTTTTATTCTCAACAAATTTGTCTTGAATAATAACAGGTCAACAGAAAATTCTTAAAAAAAAAATTTACAGATTTTAGGCAAATATTTCAAAAGATCCTTAAATAAATTAATTTTCGTCATAACTTCAAAAGGCAATTCCTTAACCTTCGTATTACTTTAAAAAATTCTTTCAACACATTTTACAGCTGATTGTTTTAATTTACCAGGTGATCTCATTGTTGAAATAAATGTGATTTTCCTTGTCATTATCAAGGACCACCTGCTGTGATGTAATAGATACCTGTATGAGATTTATAAAAAAATATTTCTATAGAATTTAAAGAATTTTTGGCTGGTGTCTAAACGTGAGAAAATTTAAAAATTTCTTATAAAATTTAACTTTAATAATAACAGGTTGACAGAAAATATTGCAAATATTTTTGGCATTTGGCAAATATTTCAGGGAATTTCTTACAAAAATAAACCAAAAATATATAAATAAAAAAAATCCTGGCAGAATTTTAACAGTTGTAAAGATCTAAAAATTTTATCCGACAGAGTTTTTTAATAAATTTTTTTTCAAGAAACTTTTGAAAAATTTTGTCTGGCGTTTAAACGTAAGAAAATTCTGGGATTTTTTTTGGAAAATTGCCTAGAAAACTAATAGGGCAACAGAAAAATTTGTTTTAATAACTTAAATTTTTAAAAACGGTAAGAATTTTTCTTTTTAATTTTTTCTGGTGGCCTATTAAGTTTCAAGACAAATTTGAAGGAATCTGATAACTTTCTCATGTTAAGGCACCAGACAAGACAAACAAACAATTTTTCAAAATTTCCTTGAAAAAAATCTTTTAATATTATTTTAACTCCAAAAATCAATCGAAAGAAAGAAAGAAAAAAATTACAAACTAAATTAAATCAGGTATTAAAGGTGACAATCGAGTCCTGTTTAATCACCTGTCAAAGGTGTTACAACAAATTATTGTATGTAATTTTTAAAATGTTTAATAATGATTTTATAAATCCTTACAAAGGATCTATTCAGTATATGTGTTTAAGATTCTTTTTTAAAACCTGGTGGATTTTATTATTTTGATCACCTGCAAAAGGTGCTCTTTTTTAAAGGAATTTAAAAAATTTTGTCTGGAGTCAAAAAAAAAAAAAAATCGTGAGAAAATTTCAAGTATTTATAAGATTTAAACTTTTAATTATAACAGGATAACAGAAAATAAAGAATATATTAAAGAAAAAATATTTAAAAAATTACAAGGAATCCTTACAAAGGATTTAAAATGATAATTCTTATATTATATATTAACTTAAGATCAAAGTAAAAAGCGACACAATCACTGGCAACAGGTTTTTTGAAAAATTTTACAGAATTTCATTAAGAGGTTTTTTCACATTTCTTAGGAATCCTTACAAATAATTACAAAAAGGTTTACTAAAGATTTAATTCTGTAAATCTCTTAGGTGTACTTAATCACCTGCACAAGGTGTATCTAATAAATATTAAAGGAATTTTAGGAATTTTATTTAGACCCAAAAATAAACGTGAGAAAATTTTCAATATCTTTAATTAAGTTGTTTTACATACGAACAGGACCACAGAAATGTTTGCCAGTAACTAGAAAATATATTTAAAAATTTCTAAGAATCCTTACAAAGGATTAAATCATTCCAGAAATAAATAATAACAAAAAGAAAGTGGCTAAAAAAATCTGTTATGTTGTTAATCATCGGTAACAGAAAAACAAGCCGAGGCAACATTTTTGGCGGCGGTGGCGTCACCAATTAAATTATTTCGGCGGCGGTAAATATTACATTGTGGTAAAAAACTTGAAGTAATTGATTAGTAGTAAGGATTTAATTATTTATTAATTCACTTTTACAGGTTCTATTATCCTTAATTCTAATGAATTTGTCCCATGTAAGTAAAATTAAAATAATAGATGGAGCCACTGCAATCACTTTTTCAAATATAATTTTAATAAAAAACGAGAGAAAAAGGTATAGTCGGTCAAGACCGACCATATGATACCCTACACCATTGCCTATGTGTACTAAAATTCGGGAAGGGAAAATAAAAACATACTATTACAGAAAATTACGTCAATACATAATGTATTTGTGCACTTTTTGGTGATTCTCGAAATTGGGTCTTATATGGGAGCTATGGTCAATTATGGACCGATCTTAATGAAATTTGGCACATAGATTTATACTTACATAAAACTTATTTTTGTCGAATTTCATTAAAATATTTCAATTTTTAAGGTATGTTTGAGCGTTAAAACTCTATTCCGGGAGAACATTTGTATGGGGGCTAGGTGAAATAATAAGCCGACCATGACCAAAATNNTTCTCTGCGTTACAATATTTGCACAAACGCATAATACCCCAACCACCTTTGGTGATGTAGGGTATAATTATTAATTTCTGCGGCTGATTTTGAGCCAATAAAAACGGCCGTGGCGTTAAGCCGGCTTGAAGTTGATCGCCCTGTTTTTCTATAAGTTGGTTGGATCAATGGAATTTTATCTAGAGACAAAAATAAACGTGAGAATTTGTTCAAAATTCTTAACAAATTGTTGTTAAAAAGTAACAGATCTACAGAAAATTTAGCAAAATCTAAAATAAAGACTAAATTAAAATTTTCAAGAATCCTTACAAGGTACCAAATAAATTTAGAAAAGAAAAAAAAAGCATCAAAGAAAAAGAGACTCGGTCACAAACGCACGTTGCCAAAAAAAAACCTGCATAAGGTTTTCCCAAAATAAATTTCGTTAAGATTTTTTTACAAATAAAAAATTCCTTTGAATTCTTACAAAAAAAAAATCCACAAACAATCACCTGCAAAAGGTGCAGGGTAAAAACTTTAAAAGGAATTTAAGGAATTTTGTCTTAAGACAAAACGTGAGAAAATTTTTAAATTCTATAAAAACGTTGAGTTTAAAACTAACAGGTCAACAGAAAATATTGCAAATATTTTGAAAAAGTAAAAAAAAAAACATATAAATTACCAAGAATCCTTACAAAGGTTTTTAACAAAGCAAATTTAAAGATTATCATCCTTTTGCGATCAAAGAAAGTTATTCTTTGAAAATTTTTTCAGATTCATTAAAAAAAATTCTTAAAATATTTTAAAAATTAATAGTTATTAATACAAGGACAATGAATCCTGGAAAATTTTCTTAAGCATCTGGAGGATTATTTTGGAAGAATTTTTTCATTGAATCCTTATGAAGTATGGTTTCAACAATCACCTGTAAAAGGTGCAGCGGGGTATCTTTTCAATTTTATTTTTCGAATTTTGTCTTGAGCCAAAACGTGAGAAAATATAAAAATTATATAACAATTTTGAGTTTAAAAATAACAGGTCAACAGAAAATATAACAAATATTTCAAAAATATTTATAATTTCCAAGAATCCTTAAAAAAAATTAAAATTGGTTCTTAGTAACAAAAGGAAATCAAAGATCTTCATAAACACTTTCGAAGAAAAGGCGATCACCTGCAAATGTTTCTTTGAAAATTTGTTTAAATTCATTCAAAAGACTTAACTAATTCGTACAAAATGTTCTAGGAATTTAAAAAAAGACTTGTAATATAAATTATCAATTCAAGGATTACAAATCCTGCAGACTTTTCTTAAGCACCCGCTCAAGATGTTTGCAGGATTGTTTTGGAAAATTGTCAATTCATCTAATTTCTTTGAATTAATATAAAATGTGGTTTGAGCAATCACCTGTAAAAGGTGCAGCAGGATCTTTTTACAAAGGATTTCTTTTTCGAATTTTGTCCTGAGCCAAAACGTGAGAAAATGTTTAAATTGTATAACAATTTTGAGTTGAAAAATAACAAGTCAACAGAAAATTTAACAAATATTACAAAAATGAGTTCAAATATACAGAAATCCTTACAAAGGATCTATATTGTGGCTAAGTAACAAAAGGAAACCAAAGATCATAATAAATGCTTTGAGATCAAAGAAAAAACGATCTCATCTGCAAATGATTCTTTGAAAATTTGTTTAAATTCATTCAAAAGACTTAACTAATTCTTACAAAATTTTCTAGGAATTTAAAAAAGTGACTTGTTATATAAGTTATAAATACAAGGATAACAAATCCTGCATAATTTTTTTAAGCACCTGCTCAAGATGTTTGCAGGATTATTTTGGAAAATTGTCTATTCATCTAATTTCTTTGAATCCCTGTAAAATATAGTTTAAGCAATCACCTGTAAAAGGTGCAGCACGATCTTTTTCAAAGGATTTCTTTTTCGATTTTTGTCTTGAGCCAAAACGTGTGAAAATATAAAAATTATATAACAATTTTGAGTTTAAAAATAACAGGACAACAGAAAATATAACAAATTACACAAAAATTATTTAAAATTTGAGAAATCCTTATAAAGGATCAATACTGTAGCTTTGAGATCAAAGAAAAGGCGATCTCACCTGCAAATGATTCTTTGAAAATTTGTTTAAATTCATTCAAAAGACTTAACTAATTCGTACAAAATGTTCTAGGAATTTAAAAAAGTGACTTGTTATATAAATTTTCAATTCAAGGACCTCAAATCTTGCATAATTTTCTTAAGCACCTGCTCAAGATGTTTGCAGGATTATTTTGGAAAATTGTCAATTCATCTAATTTCTTTGAATCCTTATAAAAAATATTTTCAGTAATCACCTGTAAAAAGTGCAGCAGGATCTATTTTCAAAGGATTTTTTCGAATTTTGTCTTAAGCCAAAACGTGAGAACATTTTAAAATTATATAACAACTTTGAGTTGAAAAAATAACAGGCCAACAGAAAATATAACAAATATTACAAAAATGAGTTTAAATTTCCAAGAATCCTTACAAAGGATCTAAATGGTGGCAAGTAACAAAACGAAATCAATGGCCATGACAAATACTTTGAGATCAAAGAAAAGGCGACTTCATCTGCAAAAAAAATACTTATTATATAAGTTACCAATTCAAGGATTACAATGGATAACAAATCATGGAAAATTTTCCTAGTCAGCTGCTCAAAATATTTACAAGATTATTTCATAAGAATTTTTTCCAATTCAACAATTTTCTTTGAACTCTTAAAAAATATTGTTTCAGCAATCACCTGTAAAAGGTGTAGCAGCATATTCCTTCAAAGGATTTTTTTTCGAATTTTGTCTTTAGCTAAATGTGAGAAAATTTTTAAATTATATAACAACTTTGAGTTGAAAAAATAACAGGTCAACAGAAAATATAACAAATATTATAAAAATCGTTTAAAACTACCAAGAATCCTTACAAAGGATTCCAAAGGATGCAAAACATTTTTTAGATCAAAGAAAAGCGACTCACATTACATTATTTTTTTAAAATTTACCAGGAATTCTTATGATTTCAAGGATTAAAAATTCGTTGGATTTTTCTTAAAAACCGGCTCAAGATGTTGCGATGATTAATTTAAAAAGAATTTTTAAAATTTTGTCTTGAGACAAAACGTGAGAAAATATTAAAAATATATTAAAATTTTGTATTTAAAAATAACAGGTCAACAGAAAATATAACAAATAATAAAAATTTGTTAAAACTTCAAAAAGAATCCTTACAAAGGATTAACAATATTTTTTCGGTAACATTTTGAGATCAAAGAAAAAGCGGCATTCCTTTGATTTCAAAATGTTACCAATACATAGTGTTAGTCCTTTGTAAGGATTCTTTTTGAAGTCTTTAAAAATTTTTTGGAAAATCATTAAAAAGGATTTTGCTAATTTTTGTTTTTTCTTTAGAATCCTTCAAACGAGAATATTACATAAGTTATATTTTTAAGGACTAAAAATTCTGCCATATTTTCTCAATCATTAGTTCAAGATGTTTTTCAAATAATCCTTGTATGATGGTTTCAGCAATGACCTGTAAAAGGTGCAGCAGGACCTTTTTAAAGTATTTCTTTTTCGAATTTTGTCTTGAGACAAAACGTGAGAAAATTGTTAAATTGTATAACAAATTTTACTTTAAATGTAACAGGTCTACAGAAATATATAATAAATAAAGAATATATTAAAAGTAAATATAAGAAACGACTTGGCTAATCCTATAAAATAAAGCATTAATAACAAAGATTTAACTAAAAGAAATATAAACTTGAAGTTACTACAATCGAAAAAAAAGTATCACAGCTTGACAACACTTTTGAAGCACTGGCTGTATTGCTTTAAAAGTGGATCTTGAACGTTTAACATATAAATCATAAAATATTGTTTTCATTGTTTTTGGAATCCTTAAAAATTCCCAAAATTTTTGTCTAAAGATTTTAAAATGAAAGCAATTTAATCGTCACCTGTTTAAAATATTTTAGGAGTTTTAAAAATTCAGACACCAGGTTGTTTTCTTGGTAATATTCATAAAATTTTAAATCCCTCTAAATTAATTTCAATTTGATTTTTTTTTATATTTATAAACCAACAGATGAAGGCTGCTTTGGAATTATTTTGAAAAAATGTCTTTAGACTCCTAAGGCGTGAGAATTTTAAAAATATATTAACAAACTTGTCTACAAATAAAACAGGTTAACAGAAAATACAATACAATAAATAATATTTAGAGAGACCCTAAATTCATTTAAAAAAAATCACAATTAATCCTTGATAAAAAGTGAAAGAAATCATATATGAAAAGTATTATCGTTATAGTACTCCAAAAGCATTGTATTAACTAAATAAAAGAAACCATTAATTAAAATGCTTTATTCTTAAAGAATCCTTATAAGTGTTCCTAGGATCTTAAAAATCATAGACCACCTTGAAGATAAAAAATATGATCAAGTCTAAAGAATTTGAAATATTTTTTTATAAACTTAAAACTTTTTCAAAATAATGTTTTGTTGCCAACCAAAAAATACTGAAAAAATAAAGTAAAAACGAAACCTAATCCTTTTAAATGAAAAACAGCAACAGTTGTCTGTACTACATTAAACATATCATGATTTACATTAAATAATTTCAACCAAAAAAAAAAGGACTCCCCAAGAAGATGTTTTTATTTCTATATTTATTTTTTATAAAGAAATCAACTAAATACCATAATAATATAACGTGAGAAAATCTGTCAATAATATCATGTTTTTCTTATAAAAATCATTAGGATCTCATATTTTATCAACAGTTGCACAAACCTAAATAAACCCAAAAATATTTACATATGATAACATAATATCCTTAACATTTGCTTGCCCTCATAATATTAAAAATATTATTTTACACTTATAAAGCATTGAGCTATATAAACTTAAAGCCTGTTATATTATTTATAAAAATGGCACGTGTTAAATTTCTGCCAGTCTGTTGTTATTGAAATGACCTTGTGCTACTACTACCACCGCACAAACAAAGGACAAAAGATCCTGTTTAATGCCCTAAAAAGAAAAGAAAAAAAAATAAACGCAACATATTTTCATGACAGTATTTACTGTTAATGATATTAAGCAACAACCCTTAAACATTTACTTCGAAGATATTTATCTTAAGTAATTTGTTGCAAGTAAAATGAGGTATTAAATTAACCCTTAAATGAGTTTGAAATAATTTAGTTTCTTGTAAAATTTCTAATAAAATATTATTTAATATTTTTTAATTTTTTTTTAATATTTTGTGAAAATGACATTGTTGAAGAAATTCAAGACTTTTGTTGAAGTTCGCGAAATGAATTTGAAATTTTTTTATTTTTATTTCATTTGAGATTTTTCCAAAAATTACTAATTTCCAAAAATATAAAAAATAAATACGTAATTGTTTGAGAAATTCAAGACTTTTGTTGATATTCGTGAAAAGAATTTGAAATTATGTTCATTTTAATTTTTATTTGAGAATTTTCAAATTTTATAAAAATATATGGCATAATAAAAAGTAATAATATAAAAAAATAATAATAAAAAATTTAATGTAATTCATATAAGAATTTCCGACAAATAATCTTGAAAGTTTTAGTATTAGTTATAATTTTAAAATTAATTTTAATTTATTTAATTATAAAAATATTTAAAATCATTTTTATAAATAATTAAATTATTCAAATCAATTATTAAAATCAAATTTTATTTAAATAAAATGTAAAATTAAATTTAAATTACAAATAATACATTTAATTAATTAAAATTCAACTGATGAAAAAATCTATATTCATCTGTTGAATTTATCACTTATTACAACCACCATTGAAAAGATGCGGTTAGGGGGGATATTAATTATGTCATTGCGTGTGCATCATGACAACAAAGAGAGAGAGAGAGTATGCATTACATGGTTGGGTTTTGAGTCTATCTATACGCAGTGAAAAAACATGTTTACAACATGATCAACACAACTAATCAATGTTTACATAGAAGTTTTTGTGCTGATTTCAATAATACCGTGTTCATGGTAGCAACGTTTATGATTCTGTTTAATCATTTAATGATTACTCAGAATCAAAATTTTAAAATGGTACACTGAATCATTATATCTTATTAAATAATTTAAATAATCATGTATATGAAAATCCAAACATTTACTTAATTCTACAACTAATACGTTAAGGCTCAACTACATAGAAAACTTTCGCTTCAACTGCAACTGACAGCTGCACTAAAATACATGGATTTATACGGAACGGAGCCAAATAAGTGCGTCAAATTTTGCGTGAAGTACTTCAAAGATGAAAAATTTTGAACTTTTTCATATTTTAATATTTATTTGATGAGTTAAGTTAATTTTACAAATTTAGTTAATTCTACAACCATTAAGTCAATATTTTTATTTAATT
>MINK01174146.1:0-12021 GCA_001735545.1 Phormia regina | reverse complement strand
TTTTTTTTTTTTTTTGTGTTTTTTTTTTTTTTTTTTTTTTTTTTGTATTTTTAAATAAAATATAGAGCATAATTATAAAAGAAAATATTTAAAATGAGAATTAAATGTTTGTTCACTTTTTGTTTTAAAGCATCATTTGTTTTAGTTTATATCCATGTAGTACTACTTCCAGAAATATATATGTATTTAACATAGCTAAGATTGGTTTCTTTTTATTCGAAAAAAGGTATCAATAATATATAATTTATAAAAGATTCTAAACTTCCTATTGGCCATAGAGCTGATTTATTTCACCACAATAATTGTCTGTGTTTTCACTTTATAAAATTAAAAATATGTTTTGCGACTTAAGGTTTCTCAATCAATTTGTATATGCGGAATTAATAATCTACTTTTTTTAATTGACGAGATAAGTCTCGAATCATAAAATTAAGAGTTTTGATTATTAAAATAAAGCCTATCTCAACAAAGATTTACCAAATATTCAAAGAATTATAATTAAAATTGTCTTCTAGTCATTCTTATATTATTTTATATCAGTAATTCCATTTTAAATTTAAAAAAATATTAACCTCGATTACCGATTTGTATAAAATTCGGGTCATATGTAGAAAAGATTTCATAATCGTGTAAAATTAATTTTATTTATTTTTATTTTGAAATATGTGGCAACTCTATAGCATTAAGTTGGATAAACTGATTTATTAAGTAGTCATAACTTTTGTTGTATAAAATATTTCATTTATTTTCATTTATTAAAGGTATTCAAAAAGCCAAATAACTGATTACATGATTAAATCCATTTCAGCACATCTTAGTTATTAAAAAATAATGTAATAAAATGCTTATGCATAATGTATTAAAAAAAAATGTTAATATCACAAATATGGGTTAATTTTCAATTAAAAATACATTAAACCTTTAATGATTCCAACGAAAATATATCAAAATAATCTTTTTTGCAATAAATTTGTCAAAGCTGTGTTTTAAGATACATACAAATTTTTATTAAAAATTTTTTTGAACACATTTTTTTTTCTAAAAATTATTTTTAAAGACGTTTATCTTAAAAAGTCCATCTTCATTTCTTTTATATATATTTTTTTTTGTAGGAAGCTTTTCGGTATACTTACTATAACAAAATTTTCATAGAGGACAAATTTAAAAAATTTAAAATGGAATTACTCTAACACATATGTATATAGTTTCTCTATGTCGAACAAAGCTCTAAGCGAACGAAAGCAAATCGAACCAATCGTTCGCATGGAATACGTCCTTTGTATTTTGATTTTTTTTCGTAAAAATATTGATAGGTCTACTAAGTTGTTTAAAAATAGATGTAACCAAGTAATAAACAAAAATAAATAAAATTAAAAAAAAAATTGTTTTAAAATTTGTATTTTTAAATCGAATTATTAATGAATAACATAAATGATTGAAGAACATGGACACTGCAAAAATTTAACCGTATTGTTCGTATCGTTCGACATAGAGAAACCCAATTTTGTATGGAAACACTTAAGTTTTCGTTTGACTTATTGTTCGCATATAGGTGTGTTAGAGAAACCCAAAGCAGTTTTCGTTCGCTTAGAAGTCGAAAGAAAGCGTACGTTCGACATAGAAAAAAATTATACAAAATTAAAAAACGTGCTGGAAAGTTATAGTCGGTTATATATTTTTTGTGATTCTGTAAAAGCTGGATACTAAATATATAGTTAGTATGGGGGTCAGTATTAACTTTGAAACCGAAAATGGGCATGGTCCGCCCACGTTATCGCCTAAAAAAGCTGATGGTGGGTATATAGATTCAGCAAGCCGTATATAACGTTCTCGCTTGTTTTTCTTTTTTTAATTTTTATCTAACTTTATATTTTTTGCCTAACAATTTTTATTCATCTTTGAAACTATCGATCGCATTAAAAACAATTGTATACATCATTTAAAAATATTGTAAACCAATTTTTTTGTAAATTTAGTTTATTAACAAAATAGGGCAAGTGCGAATGCACTTAATTGCGAATAGATTCGTAAAGAGTCAATAGATTTTTATAATCGATATCTTATTTTGTTACTATTACATGTGGCTTTACGATAAAGCAATAAATCTGAACAGTTTTTGCCGTTTTCGATTTATAATGATTTTTTTTTAATAAAATAACTATTTTTACACAAAAAATTTATGTTGTTTTGTATTCATTTTGATGACATGACTTTTTCGTTCGTCTTATAAAAATAGGTGGTTAATTTTACAAATCGATGGCGACTTATCGCTAGATCTAGAATCAATACAAAAAAATGTTGATGAAAGAAACTTAAAACGTATTAATTCCGTGTACATAAAGTGAATGTTTCCTAGTTTTATCGATAGAAAATTTTGGATTTTCTAAAAAAAATTTAAATGTTGAAGCTAAGGCTACTTCCCCTGTAGCCCTAATAGTTTCATGTCAATTCTACACTTCATTGTTAAGATAATTCGTTTTTATTTTATTCTCTGCTATCTTTGTTTATCTTTTTTTTACATAAACGTATTAAATACTATATATACTTACGTATTTAAGTTGTATTCCTTATTTTGAGGTATTTTTTTGGTACTTACATATAAGTAGTTTAAAGTGTTTTAACTATTACATAGTTTGTTCTCTTTTTTTTTTTTTGCTGCTAATAGTTTGTTTATTTTAGTCTATTTTAAACTTCTTAACGAATGACTATATACAGGTGAAAAACTAAATATAAAATAAAGAAATAAAATAAAAAAGAAAAAAAAAAAAAACCATAACAAATAAAAATTCTTAGAATTTCCCCAGATATGATAAGTTGTTAAAATCATTATTATGATTACAACAATGACGTTGTTTGTCTATGTTTAATTGTTTTGTACAGATTAAAAGAATAAATTTATGATGCTGTTTGAAGGAATGTTATTACCTCGCCCCAACATTTATGGAGTCAATAATAATAATTAAACAAAAAAAATTTTAAATGTTATTTTAATGAAGATTTGACTTGAATGAATAAAATAAATATGTTACAATTTTGTTACGTTATACTTCATTTCTTTTCTGAAAATAACAACAACGATTTATTTACGTTTACTTAAAAAAAAAGGTGACATTTCTTAGAATGAAAGTAGTTCACTTTTTTATGAATTTTAATTAAAAAGAATTACATAAAATAGTTTAAGAAAAAAAGAAATATAAACTGTTAAAATAAGTATTAAACATTTTAACATTTATAACGAAAAGTAATCAGTAAGTTGAAAATGTTATATCTTTTATCTCAAATATTATTTCTTTGAAAATGATGTACTATATAAGCATGTAATTATTTATTTTATTTGTGTATCTTATTTGATGTTATTTTAAACAAAACAATAAACTTCTTTATTAGAAAATTACGTCAATAAGACAAGTAATGTTTCTATAAGATTTGAGGTTTTTGCAGAATTGTTTTTAATCTAAAATATATTTTTTAAAGTCTAAATATTACATTCAATATAACACCTTAAGTATTAATCTCATATGTCAGCAAATAGTATGTATAACATTCAGTTATAATAATATTTATTTAAATATATGTAGATAATAAAATATGAAAGTTTAATGATAAATTAATTAAGTCTAAAAAAAAATCTTAAACTTAAAATCTTATAAGTTTATCAATTTAGTGAAGAAAAAACCCCGACTTTTATTATTAAATATTACT
Source organism: Phormia regina (assembly GCA_001735545.1). NCBI lineage: Eukaryota > Metazoa > Arthropoda > Insecta > Diptera > Calliphoridae > Phormia > Phormia regina. Next base: position 8,319 of record MINK01174146.1, on the reverse strand, counting down.
TTAACATTTTTTAATTATACTTTATTAATTTTCTCTTTTTTTAACTCCACTTTCTGTTCATTTTGTCAATGGAATGTTTAAGATAAAAAAAAACCACAAGATTCTGTATTTAATTTCTATATTCTGCATTTCTTTTTCTTATCATTTATTTCTTTCTCTACAATTGCACGCAATAAATTTACTTAAGAAATTATTAAAACACATTTGTTAACAAAATTTCTTTAGAGGAAGAAAATAATGTATGTAAATTAAGTTGGAAGTTTCATTCAAAAAAGTTTTAAAGTTAATATTAATAAAATTTGTCAAAAAATGGGGAGAACAATTTTTTATCCCAAATAACATAATAAATATAAATAAAACATATGAATACAACAATCTTACAAATCTCAATTAGTATAAATGTTTGAGCGGGAAATCCCCTAGGATGTATGCCTTGAGGACTATTTTATTTTCCACAAAGAGATAGAACAACCAGTGGAGATACCTAGATCGTCATTAGTGTTCGCTATCATCCAGAATGTATATCGAACTTTCCAGGAAATAACGCCCAAAAATATACCCAGTGTCCTTCGATTTTTATAAAATTTTATTCGTATAAGGTCTATGGGTATCTATAAATATTTCCGTTTTTAGAATTCAGAAAATTCGCGATTCTAAAAAAATCGGAAAAGGCTTTGCAGAAATTTGTGATTTAAACGGCGTTTGAATTGTAATTACGTTAGCTTAAAGATGAATATTTTAAAAAACTATTTGACAAAATATTCAAAATAAAATTTCGTGAATTTAAAAATACACAATTAAATTAAATATCAAAATATTAGATGTTTTCCAAGGTTGTTTCATTTAAAGGTAAGAAAATTTCATTAATTACATTAGGATAACACTAAAACCGGAACATTTTCAGGCGAAGGGCAGATCCTGAGATGAAACTACTCCGAGCAATTGTGTTTACATAAGGTGCAGTCAGTTCCGGAAAACAGAGTGCAACTATGGTCAGGATTTTAATTCATTTGTGGTACGGACTGAGAATATGCGAAAGAGAACTGTTGGAAGGTTATGGTATGTATATTTTAATGTTTAATTTATTTTAAACATTATTAATTGTAGGATTTCTTTTTAATATTTTTAATAAAATTAAAAAAAAAATCCAACTAATTCCTTTTATTTTAACTAATGGCTTCAGTAATATTAACTGAACAACTTAAAAATAATTAGTTCTTCTACTGGCATCTGAGTAATGATATGAGGTAAGTAGTTGCCTCTAACGTCATCAAAGTGTTAAAATAATGGGTTATACAGCTTATGTGTAAGTAGTGCAAAGCCATTATATTAGCTTCTTAACTTATTACTTGGCAACCAAAGTTTTTTGCTGGGATATCTCTACGTATTTTGTTAAAAAATTATTGTTTTATTTTTTAAAAAATCCTGAAAAATATTTAAACTTTATGTATCAGACTATTTATTGTTTTGAGTTATAATAAAAAATGCTTTTTAAAATATACTTTTAAAAACATAAATTTAATAAATTCTTAACTAACAAAAATGCATCTAAAAACTGCATTTATATTTTTAAAATAGTATATATCGAAGACGCGATTTTTAATATGCTGACTAAATTACACAAGAAATATACAATGGCCTTTTAAGTACTTTTTAAGTTACAGAAATCCATCAATAACTTCAAGAGATATGAGTATTTAAAATCGCATATATTATATAAAAAAATAAAAATGTTAATTTTATATGAAACATTTTGAAACATGTTTTTACAAAAAATTGGATTATGCATATAAGATTTTTGTGTCCCAAAACTTTGACACTTTTATTTTAAAGTAAATATTCCAAACTTTTCATTTATGTTAAGAAATTACAAAATTTTAATAGCATATTTAAAGATAAATGCATTTGAAAAAATATTTTTAAAATGTTTGTCGTAAAGCCGCCATATGCGAAATTTTAAGGTCATTTAAATCATTAAAATTCACAAAGCCTTTCTAGAGATATTGCTATTCAAAATTACATACTTTTAATTTTTTTTTTCTTTTTTTTTTTGGTTTTTGAGAAAATTAAAAAGCTAAATTAAATCGCGTTTTTGTAATTTCACAAAAGTAAAACTCAAATCGGTAGTGGAGTTTTTGTATACAAATTTTTATGGAAATTGAAAGCTATTTATTAAAAAAATTATAAAATTATATTATAAAAAATATTTCTGGCGTTTTTTCTTGGAATGGTCAATATATTTTTTTGCCTACCAATTCTATGTAACATGGGTATTTTTATTTAAATGTGAATAAAATCAATCTTGAATATACATAACTTATTTTATTCGTAACATTACAAGCTTTAAAATAAGGATGATTAAATGAAATACTCTATTTTTTAAAGACACTTATTTCAAAATTACTTTAAAACACTTTTAATGTTTTAAAAATTTAGATGACTTGAAGTTATTTTTAGTACGCATTCTTTGGTTACGTATGTCAACCGTAAGCATTGTTCTTGAGTTATGTGAAAATACAGTAGACTCGCTAGAACAACGGTTCTCAAATAGGGACCAGAAAATCTAATATATTGTCTTATTAAAAACACATTTATTTCTTAGTTTTCATTATTTTTTGGTCTACTTTCATAAAATAATATTTTCGACTATAAAAGTCACATTTTTTCGAGGTGTAATAGATTTTGATTGAAAACTTTTAACTTTTATAGATTCTTTTAGAGATTCGTACTTTTAAGTGAGTGAAATGCGAACAGATGTGTACCTTGACCACAGGCGTTTTTGGAAATATTATCTATTTTAATGACATCTATGTAAAGATACCTATCAGAAGTTAAAATAATAATAATAATAATAATAATAATAATAATAATAATAATAATAATAATAGATAATAAATAATTTTACATGTGATTTAGCTCCCTTACCTCTGTCTTTGAGAGTTCCGTTGGATGTATCTTCCAAACACCAAATTTCACACAAATCGGAAAAGCCGATTAAAAGTTACAAAAATATTTCTAAAATGTTCGATTCTGCTCCACTGTACAATGGCATCAAAAACTTGTTTATATAAAAAATATAACCTATGTATTCAATTTCATTTTGAACCAATTGATTTAAAAATATTTCAGTTCAAATATAGAGAAATTTATCAAAATAAATTGTTTGGTCGATTTTGTGGACGCAAAGAATAAGACTAGATATGCTATATCCGAAAAAATGCTCTTAAACTAATGATCCTATGAAACAAATATAATGTCATACATTTTAGTATTATGTTTTAATTATTATATCTGTAAATAACATCTGATATCTGATTTTTAAAGTTGTAGTGGATCGCAACTCCATCACAAAGTCAAAAAGGGATCGCGAAGCAAAATCTTGTGAGAACCCGTGCTCTAGAACATGAACAATTAAAAGCGTAAAGAATTCAGAATTTGAACAATTTTTATTATTTTTAGTGTTTATTAATTGGGAAATTGACAATTAAAAATAAAATGTTTTTGTTTCTAATCCTAGAAGCATATAATATCAGTTTTTGATCGTTGAAAAAAAAAAAAACAATTTTATATTTATGTTTACCAATCGAAAACGTGAACAACCTTGGACTCAATATAGGCGATGTATTTGACACGCCCATAAAAAAATCCAGACATCAAAATGTACATGAGCTATACGTCTTTGGTGGAGGATTTTTTGTCAACCAGTGTAATTAATATTTTTCTGAAGACATTTTGTAAATTTTTTTTAAATATTTACAAATATCCTGAGGCAGTTTTGTTAACATTTATTACATAACTACAAAATGTAAATTATTCTAGTTAATAAATCATTTTACAAAATTAACATGAATTAATAATGGCCCGAAATATGAACTAATTTTAATAAATTACATCCGTTTAAAAAATATAAAAATCATGTTTAAACTAAGTATTAAATTAAGTATTAAATTAACTTCACATACATTACATTTTAATATACATACATACATTTTAATAAAAACAACAATTTTTATATTATGTATTATTTTTATTATTTAAGTCAATCAAAATTGTGTAGTTCATAATTTAGTCTATCTGCTTAAAACACATTCCAACAAAGAAATTCATTCATAATTTATTTTTACGTTTAGTATATCATACATTCATAATACAAATACTACAACAAAGTTCAAAATGAACATGCACACACACAGCACAGATACTAGTTAATAATACAACGTGAACTAAGTACAAAAAAAAATAACTTGTACTAAAAAAATACAATGTTAATAAGTTTGTTTGTTGTATCTTTTATTTCTTTTTCTTCTTCTGCTTCTATTTGTACTTCTACCAGTCAAAGAAAACAACAGTAAGGTAATAGTAATAATAATAAAAACAAAAAAGGCAATAACAACATAAACATGCTGTAAGGTAAATTTTACACAGATACACACATACTTAACTAAAATGTTATCAACAATTTTGTTTTGATTACAATATTCGCAAACAAAAACATGGTAAAATAACAAAATCAAAAGAAATCCATAAAAAAAGATATGTTGCAGCAACATGTTTGATAATGGGAAAACACTCAAACTTGGCATGATCAAACGGTTGTAAGTTAAAGCAAATGAGTAGTTTTCTTTAAATTGTTGCTGGAAAAAACAGATGTTCGAAACAACTGATCAGTTCAGTCGGCAACCGTATGCCAATGAGTGAACTTCATAACGACGGATAAATAGAAAATGTATTTAATGCGCGCGCGTTCGTAATTAAAAACAAAAACAACATTTAATAAATGGAAAACAACAAATACAATTTTAGAAAGAAAAAAAACAACAAAGTGTGCGTGTGTGTTTTTTTTATATATGAATTTTTATTATATTTTTTAAATTTTGTTGTTGTAAATGAGTGTTTTCTATTTTGAAACAACAACAATTCTATATATAATTTTTTTTATTGTTAAAGAAAAGAGAGAAAAATAAACAAAATTAAAGAAAACAACAAAACAAATTTTAAACGAAATAACGAGCGACTTATTAAAAATAATGAAATTAAAGAAAAGAAATATTTAATTAAACAACCATTTAAATACAAATTGAAATGTAAATATTAAAAAAAAATAATACCTATTTAGTAATAATTACTATAAAATCGAATACAATTTAAAAAAAAAAATACAAAAATTTATTTACAAAAAGAATTGTGTTTTGTTTTTATTGTTATTTACGGTGATGTTAAGAAAACAATAAAACAAAATCAAAAATATTTTAAAATAGAATGAAAGAATTTGAAAAAAATAGTGCGTAACTAATTAATAATATTTAAACGAAAAAAATTAAAACAACAACAAAATTTCTATATTTTTGTTTAAAAAAAATTAATAACCAAAACAAAAGCAGATCTGCTTATTTCTATAATCGACACAAAAAAAATCGTTGTTATTCAAGTGGGTTTTTAAAATTTTTTTCAAAATTATAAAATGAAAAATCATAATTTAAAAACAATTTAAAACCAAAAATATATAACATCAAGAATATATTTTCCTGAAAAAAAAAGAAAAATCTTAAAGTGTTTTATTTAAAAATAAATACAAGTGGGCTGTTTGGATTTCGAAAAAAAAAAAAAAATAAACCATAAAATAAATTTTGAAAAAAATACATATCTATAAATTATAATCGATCATAAAAATATTGTAAAACATAAATTTTCAAAAAAAATTCTTAAAAAAATTTTGTAATTTTATTCTAAAAAAAAAAATATTTTACGGNNTTGTAAAACATAAATTTTCAAAAAAAAAAAAAAAATTTAAATAAAAAAATTTTGTAATTTTATTCTAAAAAAAATTTACGGAAATTTCAAAACAAAAGTGAAACATAAATACAGGAAAGAGCAAATAAAACACGACAAATTTGTTGACAAAAAATTACAACAAAAAGATTTCTGGAAAAAAAATTTTACATTTAATTCTTACAAAAAATAAAAAAAACACTAAATTGTTGCTTAAAAAAGCACGTTGTGGTTTTAAACATTATTTTTTTATTATTATTAATTCTTGCACATTTTTCATTCATTCATTTAAAAACGAAAAATTTTTGAGAGTGGTGTATTTTAAAACAACAACAACAATTTTTTCATATTTTTTTATAAATAAATAAAAAAGCGGTGAGTGATTTTTTTTCTTTAAAATTTGTTGAAAATTTTTATGTTTATTTTAGTCATTCATAAGATTTTTTTTGCCATTTAAATTTGTGTATGTGTGTAGTGTTTTATTAAAAAAAATTTTGTTAATTTTTAAGACAGATAATGAATGAAATTATTAAAAAAAAAAAGAAAAAAATTAATTTAACAAAATTTTTAGGTCATTTTGGTTAAATTACTTAAAAAAGTTGTTGATAATGAATTTTTTGATATTTGGGACTAATTGTTGTTTCATAAAAGCATTTTATTAATAAAATAAATTTAATATTTTTATGGTCGCTTTTTAAAAATAAAAATAATAATTAAAATTGAAATTAAAAAAAAAAGAAAATTCATAAATAATTATAAATTATTGTTGTCATATGTTATTTATTAAAAGTTTTTCAAATATATTGTTATTAAAAAAATGCCGGTATTTTAGTGTATTTTAGTGTAAAAAGTGACAATTTCAGTGCAATTATCCAAATTCTAAAAGACTTTTAAAATTAAATTAATTTTATATAATTATAAAGATAAAGATAAATATTCCTGCGAAGAAATTAAAATTTAAAAAAATTGAAGACATAGCTTTTTTTTTTTAAATACTCAATCAAAATTTTATTTACGAAAACCTAAATTTAATTACAAAATATTCAATTCTATAATTTTATTAATAAAATAGAATATTTAGAATATTTTATTTTAATTTTTATTATATTTTAAATAAGCACTTTTAAATGAATTAATTATTTTATTAAATAAATAATTATAGTTTTTTTTTTAATAATAAATTATTGGAAATTTTTATTTTTGATCAATTTAATAATTGTTATTGTATCAAAAAGTAATTGGAAGACAGAAAAAATTTTTCAAATTATTTTTCAATAAAATTATTAATTATATTTATATTGGAATTTAATTATATTATTTATTAATTTAATTAATTTTCTAATTGGTTTAAATTTATATTTTTGAATAAATTTAGTTTTCTTAAAAAATGTAAAGAAAAATTAAAAATTTCTCCATAAAAATATAGAAATAAAATAAATTTTAGTAATTTTTCAAACATTTTCATCTCATTATGTCTATTTAAGAAAAAAACAGTAAAAATAAAATTAATTATTGTAGTTATTAATATTATTATTATTATCCTTTTTATGATTGGAGCAAAATCAATTAAAAATTAATTAATATTAGTAGCAATTTGTTAATAATCTGTAATTTTATTTTAGAGTAGATTGAAGAATTTTTTTACAATGATTTCATACAAAAGCTTTTTCGTATATGCTTTTTTATAGAAAATTTTAATAATTTTCTTAAATTCATGTTTATATAAAGATCATAAAGGGTTTTTAATCCTAATTTTTCATCCCTAACGTGTGATATTTATAAATATTATTATAATATACATATGTTATTATATATGTATATTATAAGGCACAGCCTAATTAATTAATTAATTAATTTAATTGTCATAAAATGTATTTTTCAAAAGAAATAAATTGAATGAAAGGATTAAAAAAAATAAAAAAAAAAAAATTACAATGAATATTCTTTTTTAAAACTTTTTAATAAACTATTTAAAAAAATAATAATAATAAAAAAATTAATAAAATTCTGTGATTCAAAGTAGTATAAATTCGGATTATATTTAGTATTGTTGTTTATGCTTCCTATGTTAATGGACTCATTTAAAACATATTGGGAACTTTTCTGTGATAATAACGAATTGAAAAAAAAAAATAAAATAAAATAAATCAAAATATGTGAAATAACGAATTTGGAAAAGAAACCTGAATTCATAAATCATATATTTTGACAATATTTTTGCCAAATGATCAAATGCAAATTTGATCTAATTTGAAAAGAGTTCAAATAAGTCTGACTTGATTTCTTAATTTAATAGAGTTAATATTTTATAACAAATTAAGAAATATTTTTGGTACATTTTATATTTCTTAAGACTAAAAATTTTTAAATAAAAAATTACCAAAAAAGTTTTTACAAATTGCATTTAGTAAAAGACAATAACTATACAGAAAAAGTTATTTCAATTTTTTTTAAAGAATACTTTATATTGAAATTTATTTAAAAAATATATCTATTAAAATAGCAGTAACAAAAATCAAAATCAAGCAAAAATTAATCAATATAAGCAAT
>MINK01174145.1:1099-15509 GCA_001735545.1 Phormia regina | reverse complement strand
TATGGCCAATTATGGACCGATCTTCATGAAATTTGCCACATGGATTTATGCTTACATATAATTTATTTGTGTTAAATTTCATTAAAATATTTCAATTTCTAAGGTATTTTTGAGTGTTAAAACTCTATTCCGGGAGAACATTTGTATGGGGGTGATTCTGAGTCGAACGGTATACTTTAAGGTGGGTGTAGGAAAATTTTTTCTCTGCGTTACAAAAACCACCTATGGTGGTTAGGGTATAAAAACTCCAAGTATTTTTTGGTCAAATATATGATAAATGGGAACATATATAGCATTAGATGCTTTAGAAATATAATAAGTGAAGAAAAAAAGAATCTACTTCTACGCATCATGCAAAGCTTTAAAATGCATATTCGCTTAATTATGCTTAATAAACTTTTAAATTTATCAATTATTAATTATATAAAAAAAAATAAAAAATATTTTATAAACCTTTGATAAATTTAAAATTTTATTATAAAAAAGAACTATATTTTTTGTTATTCAATTTATAATTTGAAAACATTTTTTTTAAATTTTGATTAATAATTTAATTGAATTCTTTTGTAAAATATTTCTTTTTGTTCTATGTTACATGCATTTTCTAATTAACTATAATTTGGAACTAAAAAAAATAAATAAATTCTTGGATGCAATACGTACAGTATTAAACATTTAAAGGTGAATTAAATTTAACGTCTATTAGCATAATTTAATGCATATTTTTGTTGTACAGGGTGCTTAAACAATTTACATTAATAAGTGTTTATATTATATTAACTTAATAAGGTTTTATGGCTTAAATAAATAAAATAAAAACTTTTAACTATAAATATACAAAACCTTATCGCTTAAAAGATCCACGGCATTAGTAGCTGAGATAGATTCATTGACAGGACATATATTTTTACTAGATGAAAACTTTTTACGTTTCTTTTTTAAAGCAGCTATAGCAGTAAGACCTATTTTGGTATTTTTTTTATTTTTTGTTACGAACAACACGAAATGGAAATGGAAAAGAAAAAGAAAGATATTAATTAAATTTACATACCTTTTGTTTTTTATTTTTTTATTTAAGAAATAAAAAGCCATTTCAAGAATTTAACTTTTATTCATTTACCCGTTGAGGCATGAAAGAAATGTGTACCTCCTCCCACATTAACACCTACTCCTGGTACTATATTGGCAGGAGTTAAATGATCTTTATTTTGTGATAAATTATGATGACGCACTTCATTGGGATTGTAATAGTTAGGGCCACAATTTTGTGAGTAGGTAACACGAACCTGGCCATGTACTGGTGAAGAATTATTGGAGGAATTGCAAACAGAATCTTCTGATTTAGAACGTCCTAACATTTTCGAAACATTACCCACTTTGGCAGCCTCTATAAGAGTACCCCATTTCTTTTTGTGACCAGCTATACGTTTATTGTAGGGTTTTAGGGTGGATTTATTATATTTATTTGTTGACTGCACGGTGTTGACAGTAGAATTGGATGATATAGTGGGAGGTGGTGATTCCATACTACAACTATCACTGGCACAAAATGTGGCTTTTTTATGCATAAATGTTGAAGGATGAAAAAGATTCGAAAGAGTTGAGGTTAAGATCTCATGTTGTTGTTCAAAATTATCGAGTGATGTAGAAAATTCAGCCACTGGAGCTAGAGAACCCGTAGAGCCAGGCGGTGCTATATTGAAACCTTTCATTAGACGTCGTTCTTTTTGGCGATTCTTTTTACCACCAGCTCCTTAAGCAAAGTACTTATTAGCATATGTCTTTTTTTAATTACTAACGATTTTTCTTGCTACTTACCTCCACCTTGTCCCGAGGTAACATTAGTATCCATACCACTGTTCTTAAGAATCTCCACAAGTTCACAACGGAATGCTGATATATCTTGTTTAATTTCATTAACATCATCTTCGGTAACACCTTGAGATTCAGCTTTACGTTGTTCCACAGTTACATAACGTCTAACTAAATTTCTCATGATTTGTTGGTACTTGAAATCACGATCATTGGCTTGTTGGGCTTTGCGCTAAATACACAAGACAGATGTTTTATTATTATATTTTTATAAATATTTTTTTATAGACTTACCCTTATTGTCTTTAGATGTTCCCTTCTGGCTGCCGTGGAACCACTACAGAATACCCTCCTAGACCATTTAAATGCATACCAAATTGATTTTGGTGTAGGTATAATATTAAAAGGAGGTGGACAAGTACCACCTTCTTCAAAATAACTAATCCATAATTTAGAACGGGCAAATTTCCACTCAACATCCGCTCGTTCCTTTAAGGAAAAAGATTTTTTTTTATTGGGACTATTTTTGAAAAGGGGAAAAAGTCTTTATTACCGATATTAATTGATAGGAATGATTCATCATAGCTATTAGAAGATTTAATAGAACCACAATATTGATTACAGAATAGGTGCCAAACATTAACATGCCCCAAAAGCGAGTAAAAATCTTAATGCCATCCAACTCAAAACTGTCCAAATCGATTAAACCGAATACAGCCCAAAATAAAGTTTGTGTGGTTTCAAAAAGGCTGGAATAAAACATAAGTTTATATTTTAATTTAATTAAACGAAAGACTTTTAATTACTTTCATTATTGCATCAATTAATAAATTAATTAAATTTAAATAAATAAAAATAATAAATAATCATATGTTGAATTTCAATTAATAAATTCATTGAATACGTAATAAAGAAATAAATATAGTCGATGTTCACACACATCAATTTTTCTTGTCGCAATTCTGACTTTGTAGACGTGAAAGGTAAAGGAAATGTAAAAGTTCTTCTCTCTCTCCTATAAACTCAGATTTGCGGCAAGAAAAATTGCTGTGTGTAAACCCGGGCATAGAAATAAATAAAATTTATTCATCTTTAATTACTTTCATTATTGCATTAATTAATAAATTAATCAAATTAAAATAAAAATGAGTAATAATTTGAATGTACATTTTTTCATAATTTAAATTTCAATTAATGAAATAATTATATATAAATAAATAATGAATTAAAAAATTAATCAAATAGGACATTATTTCATTATAACATTTATTTCATAGCTTGAATTTCAATTAATAAATTCATTGAATACTTATTATTCGCAATTGAAATTAGGATTTAGATTTTTCTATGTAAAATCTAAACAAAATTCTAATTTGTTAGAAATTCTTTTATTTTTGAGTAAATTATTATAAAAATCTAATTAATAATTTATTGGAAAATATTTTTTTTCTGTGTATTGAAAGATAAGAAATAAGTTTTTTTTTATTTTATTCTTGAATTATTTTTAAAACTCACTTTGAAAATCTTCTCCAAACTATACAAGCATTTGGATCTGTTGTACCATTTAAATTAATTAAAACATTATGTGGCGATACTTCCGGGCAACGTTTCTTTTCCAAATCAGCATAGTACCTTAATACATAACAAATTACTTCTCTTTTCTTATTTATATCACAAAAGAAATGCTTCGAATTCTTACCACAATAATTGATTTAAACCACTGCCAAAAGCAAACAAGACCAGGACATACAAAAAGAAAAATTTCATAATATCCATAACCATGCGTGACAATGACACCTGCAGTGGTCCCAAATGTGGATTTACTGAGAATATGTAAACCAATTTGAGGCTACTGAAAATGTTGGCCGCACTAAAAAGACCTTCCGATATAAGCATTGGATCCCAAGCGTCCCAACGCTCACGCGGTAAGTCGGTAGCATGCGGATTAGTGATCATTTCTTTTTGTACTTGAAAAAATGATACGACTCTTAGAGCTACAGTGGCAACATATAATGAATTAGTAACAAAATCTATAACATTCCACATGTCATTTAAATATTCCTGTAGACCTACATCCCATAATTGTTTAACTTCACTCCAAATTAAACCTGTAATGTTTTTAAGATGTAAAATAAATTTTTGAAAATGAGTCTCTGTTTTGTAAGAAGTTGTATAAATTTTAACTTACCACTAACCCATGATAATATTAACCATTCTATGAATGTTGGCTTTGCACCTCTTTTGGTGGGTAATTCCTCTTCCTGATGTACCATTGTATTGGAATCCGACCAAAATCTCCAGCCACCAATAAAGGTTTCAATACGTTGTGAAGCTAACATTAATAAAACTAAAACCGAAATCATTTGAGTTTAATATATTAATTTTTAAATGAACTTAAATTATAACTCACACAAAAATGTAAAATATGAGGCACTATGACATATAAATTTTATAAAAGGTTTTCTCATAGTCTGCCCAATACTGGAATACGGTGCCAATATATAAGCCAATGAAAATATTGGAAACATCATGCCTATAAGTTTATAAAATCCAAATGAATATTATTATTAAATTTTCATAATTTAAAAAAAATACCTATTCTTATTATATCTAAAGCTTGTAAGGCCATATTTTTACGCCGAAATCCGGGTAGGCCTTCATACCATATACTAGCTAAAAGTTGCTGGACATTAGGATGGGCAACAAACTAAAAAGAATAGAAAATAAAAAAATTGTGTTAATTAAAATAGCTTTTTTTTAGGAAGGACCAAGTAACTGCAAGCAGAACATATTTTTTCAAATTTCACTAATACCTGGAAATATTGAAAATCTAACGATAGAAATCTAAAAACCGTTTCTGTATATATTACCCAACCCCCAACTAATCCGATATTATATTAGAGCTCTTAAATGAACTCTACAGATAAATCCATATTTAAAAAAAATCTATGTACAACCATAAAGATTACACGAAATTTAACGAAAAATTATATTAAAATGTGGAAGAATCGAAATCAGATCTGTGAGTTACCAACATCGTAATATACTAGATATATCAAAGTCTCTTTAATACCGTGGTAAAATAGAAATAGATATACCATTGCTCAGGCCTGAAAGCTTTCACAAATATCATATCCATTGGATTATTTTTACTCATAAAACTACAATGTAAATCATTACAGCACAACAAATATATTTATTATTAAATTTTGGAAACCCTAGATCTAAAGAATCATATTTTTACATCGAACAAATAAAATGACATAATTGCGTTGTTTTGCACTCGAAAATGGCGATTAATTTAGTGAATGATCCCGAGAGAGAAAAGAATTAAAACAAAACATGTCACGTGATTGGTGCAAAGTGACGGGGACTGGTTTTAGTTTGTATGAACTTGACCAGTACTTTAACATTTCGCTGGCCTAGGAGGTAGACATTCATCCTTACTTATACTTATAACTCAGCCACAGATTGTTAATGCGCTCGAGTTGCTTATTTTTCATTAGCTCTCACCGGTTAAACTGGTTCTCAACTGGAAATTTGATAACTGTTAGGTGTCAATTGGTACTTAACTGGAACTTTGGTGGCTATAAGGTGTCAATTTCCCGCAGGAATAATATCGATCTTTTATTTTTTTATAATTGTTATAAGGTAAAAAATAATTTTAAAATGTTAATGTTCGTCCGTTTATATCGTGGAGTTGAATGGGTAGATAATGATGTTTGAATCACTAAAAGTGATTTTAACTGTTTAATTAATATTTCTTCAGAATAGTAATGTCCGTCTATACATTCGGGTCAAATGGGTCCGTTTAATTTGAGGGAAAGTGATATTAATACTTAGATATTTAGAACTGGTTTTAATATTGGGCGAGAATTAAAAAAATATAATTTTATAATTTAAAGACATTTTTAAAGAATTCTAATATACGTCTTTCTGTCCGCCTTTTTGTTAATTTTTTCGAACTTGCCAGTTCAATTTTCTTATTGAGTGTATAAACTTTTTCTATAACTATAGTAAAAAAAATTTAATAAAATTTAAACAAAAAATTTAAAAATTTTAAATTACAAACTATATATGGACTTAAAATGAGATAATTAAAAAAAAAGATTACATGAAAATCCGGATAAAAATGTTACAAAAATGTCATTCTTTCATTGAATTGGCCACCTTGTTGTTATAAGGGGCGACCATCAGAAAGTACATTTTGTGTATTTACCTTAAATATGGAGATATATAATTAAAATTATTTTAAGTCGATCCCCGTTTTACAATTTGAGAACTTAACAAAAAAAGTTAAAAAGACATGTTTGGATAGGGCTTGTAGGTGTACCTTTGCACCAAGCTTCTGCGAATTTTTTTATACGCATTTGCATTAAGATTTCTCACGAAAATATTAAAAAAATTTTAAAATTTTTTTTCAATCATTATCATAAATGTGACCATTTCATCTACTAACACCCAGTACTCAACTCTGATCTTGTGAAATACACAGTGAGCAGAATCTAAAACTTTTGGAAATAAATCTGTAACTTCTGTCCGGTTAGTTGGATTTTCTTGAAATTTAGTAAAAGAGTAGCATAGGAAGGGGTCCTAATAAACCCATCAGGAACGTAGCTAAAGAGTCCCAAGTAGGGTACCTGTGAATAAAACAAAATTATCTATTGAATACAACAATATTCACCACCACTTTAAATAAGACAAAAGTTACGGTAATATTAAAAAACACATGATAACATACGCAACTGCTTATGCACACCAAAATTCGGAATAGGTCAATTATAGACCTATACTTGTATTAAGTGTAAAATAAACGAGAGAAAATAATATAGTCGGTCAAACTCGACCATATGATACCGTACACCTTTGCCTATGTGTACCAAAATGGAAGAGGCCAATTATGGACCTTTACTTGCAGTAAGTGTAAAAGAAATATTGATACAGAATATTACAACGATACTAAGGTTCACAGGTATTTATGTACTTTTGGGTGATATCTGAAATTTGGGGTTATATGGGAGCTACAGTCAATTATGAACCGTTCTTTACAACCATTGGACCGTTTTGTATAAAAATATTATTTGTATCGAATATTAAGTTGATGCTAACATTTGTTTGGAATTTGTGCACGTTAAAGTGATTAGGGAAGCTATGGTTTATGGACCGATCTTCACGAAATTTGACACACGAATTTGTGTTTACATAAAACTTATTTGTGTTAAATTTCATTAAAATATTTACATTTTTATTTATTATTTATGAGCGTTAAAACTGTATTTCGGGAAGACATTTGTATGGGGGCTACGTGAAATATTGGACCGATCATGACCAAATTCAATAAGCTTCGTCCTTGTGCAAAACTTACAAAATTCATTAAATTATTTTTAAAATTACGTTAAATATGGTTTTAGGTCTTGATTTTTATTTTCTGTTTCAGCAAATAGTTCTGTTAAGGTAATTGCATCAGAAGTTATTTAAAAAAAGTCTGATTTTAAAAAAATTAGTTGAGGTCGGTTTCATAAAGGCAAACGTAAAAAAAGAATTGCCCATATGTAGAAGTAACGATAAATTACAATAAAATGTAGAACAGTAAAAATCAGATCGGTGATTTACCAAGATCGTATAATACTAGATTTATTAAAGCCTCTTTTATTCCAGGGTAAAAAAAATATAGGTTTACGAACGCCTTCACAAACATTATTTCAGTTGTATTATTCTTACTCGCCGAACTATAACGCGTTAATCATCCCAGCAAAACAAATGTATTTATTATTAACGTTCGGAAACCCTTCATCTAAAGGCCTAAAAAATAACATAATTGAATTGCATCGAATTGGTGTTAAATGGGTCGAAAACGGCAAGAAAAATAATATACATATATTTTTCAATGATCACATTTTATTTTTATAGTTCCTCTAGTTTCTTCATTTATTACTCTTACCTTCTTTTGTCTAAGTTTAATGGCTAATTTTAAACGATTTAAATGCATACGTTCCCCGTGCTCATAAACTGGACCGGTAGGATCATGATTTAATAAAATTTCCAATTCATGAGATGTACGGGTATGATCTAATAAAGCGGTGGCAAAATCCTGACACTGTTTGCGTAATTCCTGATATTCATTCTAAAAAAGAAAATAAAATTAATATTTAAATTTTGTTTTTGATAAAATAATAACCTTAAATTCATGTTCCAAAAAACTTAAACGTCTCAATTCCCAAGACAATTCAAATGCAGTTAAAATAGGATCCTTAGATGACAAGGCAATCAGACTTGGACTGGCCAAAGCACGATAGGCATTTATGCGGGAACGTGAATGACGCAAAGAGTCTTCTTGGCGAGATTGAACACATTCATCACAGCCACAGCTAAGATAACATTTTAATTTAATTTAAAAAATAAAATTACAAAAATGTTCATGGTTATAATTACCGCACATCATGAGGCATGGGTAAAACAGCCCCACGATCTAATAAGATTTTAATAATCTCATAATTATCACGATGAGCAGCCAATATTAGAGGTGTTATATCGGGTGTAAATGTAGAAGTATCTTCTGAAGAAGATTCCCAGCTCTAGAATATAAATTATATATTAATAAACATCTTAAAATATAAGCAATTTTATAAGAGAACCTACATGATTTCCCTCACTATGAAAAGTAACATTTTCATGATCCAATAAAACTTCCACTGCCTCCACAAACTCTTCCGATATGGAATGTAATAAAGCATCTTTAGTATCCACATTATAGTTAATCAATAGTTCAACCATTTCTAAATTTTCATTATCAATGGCCATTAGAAGAGCTGTACGCCCCAAAGGATCTACACAATTGATATTGATATTGTCGGTATCTTGGGCTTTTTGTAGCATACGACGTGTGCCTGCCATATCGCCACGTTCTACCGCCAACAAAAATTTCTTTTCTTCCAATGTCAATTGGCGTATTTCCTGATGAGGTCTTATACAATTTTCCTCCTCCATCATGCCATGTATGCTGTGGCGCTGTCAAGGTAAAAATTAAAAAAAAGCAATTTTTTTATTAAATTAAGTTTCGTATATAGGATTTCTAATTTGTTTGGGTGTGTGTAAGTGTGTTTGTGTGAGTGTGTTTGCATGTGCAAAAGGTGAAGACACATAAATCAAAGAGACATGAAGGTCAGGTCACTATACAGCTTCACATCAACTTCAAATGTTTCAAGCTCAAAAGCACACGCACATACAAACACACACACACACCCAAACAAATGTACCCTTAATAGAGAACATTTGTATAGTTATTATTCAACAACATCTTAGTTACCTTGACCCTTTTAGCCGGTTCTATCTGCACACTAATATGTCCTGTACTATCAGTGCCATTGGATTTCTTTTCTGTATCGGAACCAGTACCCCCACTACCACCACCACTGCCGCTATTACTATTGGCATCAGTACCATTTTTGATTTTACTTAAAATAGGTGCCAACACTGATTTCCTGCGTGCCGGGCTGACAAAATGTAATTTTTTTCCTTCTTCTGCAAAAACAAGAAAAGAAAGAATCTCATCATAATGTTTAAAGAAGTAAAAATCAAAATAGTAATAGTAACAGATTTTTTTTTACAAAATTCAAGGATCTTTACACAATTATATACAATATATATATGGGTGTGTTCTATACCATCCCATATGTATGTGTTATTTACATACATATGTGTTTACATTAAAGTGGCCCAAAATGAAATGTATCGATGTTCTTAGCTCAAATGGAAATTTACTTCATTGTAAGACATCATTTTTCAAAATTTTGATACTGACATTATCCTTTCGTGAGCTAAATCCAAATGAAAACATGCCTTTTTTCGGTGTTTTCGGACCGAAAATTTTGTAATTAGTGGACTACAATAATACTATACAATTCTCTAGAAATTACACCGAAACGGTCTAAACATAATTTCAATCATATACATATACGTTCTATATGGGAACGTTATGAAAGAATTAAGCATCACAATACGCGTATTTTTGTAAGCTTTTTATAGATATATAATAGTTCATAATTCTTTTAACAAACAATGGAATAAATTAAATTGTTTCAATTTTATTAGAATTTCAACAAATGTTTATATATATAAACGATTTGTATGAAATTAACATCACCATACGCGTATTTTTGTAAGCTTTTTATTGATATATAATAGTTCATAACTCTTTTGACAAACAATCGAATATTATTAAGTTTAATCAAAATACCCACAAAAATTGTACTAAGAAGTATACTATTTCTTTCACACAGAGAGTAATTTATTAATGTAAATCACAAAAACAAAATCGCTCTCTTTATGTTAATTAACGGCCACAATGGTAAACAAATACCCCAATTTGTATAAAATTTGTGAGTATTTCACTTAAACTTACTTTATTTGATTGTTTGCCAATAAAAGTATAAAGTGTTATACATCATTGAAAAGCTTATAAAAATATGCATATTCTGATGCTAAATTTATATACATCTTTTTCATGTAAAAACAATAATACATAAAGTAAATAATGGTTTGAAAAATTCTAATAAATTTAAAACAACTTCGAAAATTGAAAAACGAAAAAAATCCGTTTCGGTATAACTGCTAGAGGACTATATAGCGTTATATATAATTTTTTTAGTCTAATTGTTTATAATATTAATGTGTGTAAAAAATTAAAATTTATAATTTTTTTGGTGAAAACTTGCAAAATTTTTTACTTAATTGGACCTGATGCTAAATATTTGTTAAGTTCATATGGAGTGATTCCATGTCAAAACGGACAGCAATCGGATTTGACATCTCCGATTTCAATGAAATTCATTACAAACAATAACCATTGGAAGTTTCTTTGAACCATGAAATTTTAGATCCATGTTTCTTTGCGATACGGAAATATGACGGATTGAAAAACGAAAAAAAAATATTTAAAACTTTAAAAATTAAAACTTATTGATCTTTAGTTGTTGCTGCATGTTTTAGACAAAGACCTACCTTCATAACGATATATACATAGTTTTTCACATAGAAAGTTCAAAGGTCAAAGTTGGAGATAAAAAAATTAAAACTATTATATCTTAAAAACCGGTATTTTTAAAATTTTTAAAAAATTATATATGGTTTACATAACTTTTTTCTATATGGATATAAAATTTCAAGTTAGAGCCTTATTTAGTTTAGGAGTTATGGACTAAAAAATAAAATCCAATTATTAATAACTCCTAAGCTATAGAAAATAAAGATTTAAAAATAAGAACTTTACCTTAAAAATTACATATAGTGAGTTACTTTAAATCGAAAGTTCAAAGGTCAAAATAAGACTTACAAGAAATAAACCATTATATCTCCAAAAACGATATTTTTAAAATGCCAAAAAAAAAAAATTATATAATATTAATATAACTCTACTTTATGATTGTGACAAATTTCATGTTGGACCCTCATTTTGTTCAGAAGTTATGTAACAAAATAATTGTTGTAAATATTTTAAATTTTACATACAAAAATGTGTGTGTTTTTTTTATATTTTGCTTCATAACTGCTAAACCAATAGAGGCACCGAATTGAAATTTGGCACAATTATAGAGAAGGGTTTCATTATCATTATATGTATTTTTTAAGAATTTTAAAATACCGTTTTTTGAGATATTAAGCTTTAATCTTCATATTATCAATTTTGACCTTTGAACTTTCGAAGTATATAAATATTTTACTTGTACTTTTAGAGTCAATGTGTTTCTCTGAAATGAATATTTTAGAAGTTATGAGCAATAAAGTGTGATTACTTTTAGAAAAAAAATCAATCGCTATTTAATTTTTGAGACGTTATATTTTTGGACCGGGAGGATTCTTTACTCAGACAAATTGTGATTTGAGTAACATTAGCAATACTTAATATCTGTAGCGAATTTAATTGAAATCGGAAATATCAAATCCGAAAATGTCTATTTTTTTGTCCGTTTCCTTTGGCAGAAATAGGAAAAAAAATAAAATAAATTTTTATTTGAGCTGGGAACATTGTTACTTTTCATTTTCGATCCACCCTAATGTATATAGATATAAAAATATTTTCCAATCTTTACGTTTGCTACATGACATTGATTATGATGATGATTTTCTGATTGAATGGTGGAAAATTTGCAGCAGATTAAATTAAAATGTGATTTTTATATTGAACTGTTGTTTTTCGTTTTTTTATTTTTTATTTTTTGTCTCCATTATAAAAAGAAGCAGCAAATAATGATAGAAATGTAATTTTTACGCATATTTAATTCAAGGTTTATGTATGCAATAGATTAGATGTTAGAGATTAGTTTTTTTATGACAATTGTTTAAGAGTATGAGAGTATGTATAACCTTGCAGTATTCTATTGATCTTGAGCAATTATGAATAATAAAATGTTTTGTTGCTAAAATGTTAATTCTGTTAAGAGATGAACAGTTTTATGTATGGAATCAATTTTAAAGTTAGATCACATATTTTCATTCATTTTGCTTTTTAAAATATGATTTTAATTTGTTTATATTAGAATTGGATAGAAAGATATAAAGGGGCTAGACCCACCATATTTACCCTACACTATCATGTATATTAAAAAATTGCAAATGTATCCCTCGAGATATGAAGATTAGTATGTTCTTATCTTATCAAAATGTTACACATCTCATATGAGGTTTTAATGTGCCATTGCACAGTAGGGCAGAATTGGACATCGTTTTTGGGCGAAATTTTGTATAGGTGTACCAGAGGAGTGTACAATTTTAAATTTAAAAGTTGGATCTAAAATTTAAAAGTTGGTCCTAGTATTTCTCGTATATCCTAGTATTTCCAACCGATTTTAGTGTTTTTTTCTTTAACTATTTAAAGGACAAAATAATTAATTGAAGTTGATATCTTTGCCGAGTCCAAAAGTAAACGATTTTGATTTGCAAAATCACGGATTTTACATTGCTATTTTTGAATTCATAATTAGTAATCATCATGTACTTTTAAAAATGTGACAACTATCACAAAAAAATGTATACAAAAAGCAAAATTATTCAAAGCCTGAATAGAAAAAATTTTCGTTTTGTAACAATTTGTTTTACTATCACAACAATTTCTTTTCTCACTCGGACGAAAATAGCCCTTTGGGGTTTTTCGGTCAAAAGAGTATCTGCACTCATTTTTCTCTGAAATAAATTTTTCTTTCACAACTTATAATAATTTTAAACTTTTCTGAAAGTCATCTATACAGAAATGACTTTAAAATAAAAAAACCAGCCCAATTACTCAAGTGCTCAAGGTATATACACCCTCTCAAATTTGACCCCTTTTAAACGAAAGTTTTAAATTTAGTCAATATTTTTTAAAATCCTAAAGCACGAATCGACAAATGAAATGTAGTTTAGGAATCTATAATATGTTCTTAAAAGTTTTCAACCAAAATTTTACAAAAATTTTAAAGCATTTTTCAATTTCTCATTTTTTTATAAGTTTTATGTGTACAGTCAACATTCAGCGAAAATTTCGTTAAAATATCTTTACTAAGATCCATAGTTTAAAAAAAAATTTACAAAAAATTTGCTTTAATTTCTAAAATCAGAAAAAGTATAGACTATTCCGTTTTTCAATTTCCAAAATTTTCTTTAGAGAGCAAATAAATTCCAATTTCAAGACCCTTGTTAAAAATGATAGGACTATGTCCGTTTATCCATCCGTCTGAGTGCCGGTTGAAATGGTGTTTATGAAGCCTATATTAAACTATCGGAAATCCTTTCGAGAATTTTTCTATTGAAATTCAGCAAAATCGGTTTATAATTGGCGAAGATATTTATATTTATATATTTGAAGTTTCTAAAGTCTGTTTATGGTAGGGACTTCGTTTCGGTATAAATCGGTTCAATAACAACTAAAATATTGGACAAAGAACATTTTTGACTTTTTGAAACCCTTGTTTAAGCTTATGATTTTTATACCCTACACCACCATAGGTGGTTGGAGTATTATGTGTTTGTCCAAATATTTTAACGTAGAGAATTATTTTTTGAGTCGATTTAACGATGTCCGTCCGTCTGGTTGACTGGCTGGCTGTACATGTAAAGCTTGTGCGCAAAGTACAGGTCGCAATTTTAGAGATAATTTGATGAAACTTGATACATATGATTTTTTTGGCACAAGGGCGAAGCCTATTGGTCATGATCGGCTAATTATTTTAGATAGTCCCCATACAAATTTTCTCCCGGAATAGAGTTTAAACACTCAAACATACCTTAAAAATTGAAAAATGTTAATGGAATTTAACATAAATAAGTTTTATGTAAATATGAATTTATGTGCCAAATTTCATCAAAGTCGGTTCATAATTTACCATAGCTCCCATATGAACCACTCTTTCGAAAGTCACGTTAACGCGCATAAATCCCATAAAAATGTTAATATTAATTTAATATTCGACACATATAACATTTATATAAATATTAGTGACCCTGCAAAATTTCATTGATCATAGCTCCCATATAAGACCCAATTTGGGGAATCAACAAATAATGCATAAATACATGTGAATCTTAGCATCGACGTAATATTCTGCAATAGTATGTTTTTATTTTC
>MINK01174144.1:0-11064 GCA_001735545.1 Phormia regina | reverse complement strand
TAGCGTATGAAGTTGGAGCTGTACTTCATAAAATGTTGATGGTGACCATACGCGGGTCTATAAACATCCAAAAAATGTTAAAAATCTAACTTCAAAATGTTTTCTCTCCAAAATTAACAAAACAAAAAAATATTTCCAATTAATAAATTAATTAAATCAATCAAATAGACGGTTTTAGTACAAAATATGTAGATGTAATAGGATTGCCAGATTCGAATTGTGATCTAACTTGACATTCAATTCAAAATGTGCTTGATTTCCAAAAGGGAAACTTGACAATCGACAAATAAAAATATATCTGTTTAGATCGTTAAAAAAATGGTAAAAGTATGTTCAGATTAGTCAATTATTTGACCAAAAGAACATTTCCACTGAATAAAATATTTTCTAGCTCATCCATTTTAATTGATACGTTGTACTTGCTCTTTACAAGTTTTACTTTCAACGTTCAATAATGCAGAAAACATTGCATTATCCGTAATATAAAAATATTCTTTTGCCATATCTCTCTGATCCATTACTTAACCAATTCACAAGTTTTAATCAAAATATGTCAAAAATTGTCAGAAAAAGAAATATCTGAATATTTTTAAAACTGGTACACATTCCATTAAATTTTAACTAAAAATTGCAAGAATGAAAAGTTCTTGAAAAAGTGTTATATCTACAAATTATTTTCAACTTAACAAATTACATTTCAGTTTGTAACTTGACAATTTCTAAAATCTCTTGACAATCCCGTCTGGCAACCCAAAGGTAAGTTTGATCCTTATTTGAATCAAAATTTCTGGTATGAAAATTTAAAAATTGTTTTTCCATAACAAGCTAAAAATTGTGAATCTAATTTCGAAAAAAAACGTGGTCTTCCTAATAAGTTTCACTGTATTTTACATTTGAGGTGATATGTTGATATATGGACTTTATTTTAATACTTATTAAAGTACGATTTAAATAATTTCATCAGAAAATATAACAAATTCGATTTTTTAATTTATATTCAATCAATGTTATTTGATTTTTTTTTGTTGCAATAAACTCTAGATTTTGATAAATCCAATTCAATCTATTTTTTTATTTTTTTGTTCGCCTGCGTATTATAATTGATGGCTCAATATTAACATCTTTGACCCGTATAACACTTGAATGAAACGAAACAAAAACAGTTTATCATCAGAGAACTTGTTACCAAAAAGTGTTGTATTAAAATCCCCCAAAAAAAAAAAAGAATGAATTTATTAACTTCTCACATACATTTTCCACACAGAAGATAACGATGATGATGTCTAACTAAATATTTATTTATACTCAATAGAACACTCACAAAAGAGCAATTTTTTAATGAAGAGAACAATTCAAATACAACAAACGCATGCCCACTACATTATTTTTATCATTTCAATATGAAGTGAGTGAAAAAGATAGGTGGAGCTCAAAGTTTTGTGCTCCAATAAGATTTTAAAAATGGAGGAATATCAAATCATTCACATTTAATCGATAAGGTATTGTTGGCAAATCAAAACCCCAGATTGATGAAGAGAGGGGCCAGACGCATACAACATTTTTCAAATAAATGTCTATACTAATTGCAATTTACACACACTCACACACAAATACTCTTTATATATATAGTATATACATGCATATTTTATATATACCATAGATACTTACTTAGTATATATGTATACTATCTTTATGTGTATGTGTATAAGTGTAAGAATTTTTTAAATTCATATAAACTGGTATTGTTCGTTGGCAGATACTATCGCCTGCAGACAACATACGTGTGTTTTCATAACAACATGTGTGATATGTGGCATGCCGTATGGATGATTTCTTGGCATTCACATATGTAAACTATATACACTGCATATGCGAAAAGTTTGCAAAATAAAAAAATATATATAATCGAAAAACATAAAACGAGTTAAAATAAAAACAAGACTGAAACTGATAAAAAAAAAAATAATAATAATAATGCATACGAACATGCAAATAAATAAAGGAGATGGTTTTTTTTTCTCTTTTGGATAGCGAGTACTTTTTTGTGATGCCAAAGTGTTTCATAATATTTAAATAAATGTGTGACAAATATTGAAAAAATATGCAAATTTATTATCTTAAGTGTTACTAGATATTTTAGAGCAGTTTGCATTAAGAGTTAAGAAATCTTGATTTTATATATTTGAAGTTATAAATATAAATATATATTTTTTATCAAATTTTCGTACATACAACGAAATATTTTTCTAGTGGCATCTGCGATTTTTAATAATAATTTTTTTCACATTTTAATTGTTTAACAGCAGAAAAATTAAACTAAAGTTCTACGCAACTTAGAAAATCATTTTTAACAATTTTAATTTTGCTACTCCTTTAATAACATAAATAAAAGTTTAATGCGGAAACGGAAATATTGACAAACCGAACAATTTAGTTTCATTGAACATTTTATGCTTTTGGAACAAAATTAAATGAAAATCTTTTATCCAATATAACTATATAATTACATGGAATTTTATTCGTGTAGTTTTATCTAGAAAAATTTACATTTTCGATGTTATAAGTTTTGATCAAATATAAAAATCTAATTAAACAACAAAATTCTTCTACTAAGGTCTCCCGAAAGTATGCTTCAAATCTTTTATAATACTAATACTTTGTCATAAAATAAATATTTAAATCCAGAAATATTACGATTTTATTCAACAAAAATATCTGAAAATTATAATTACTTAGTAAATTGAACAGCAATAAAATTGTTCAACTCAGATTTCATATGAAATTCATGTCAAATATAACAGAAGTTTACCTGCTTAATTGTTCTTAACTGGATTTTGATTTTATATATGATGATTTTTTATTTAAAAAGTTCAAAGATAAAACTTAAAGGTGAAATGCAGTCAATTAAATAAATATTTAATGATTTAATGGTGATTGAAATCCAAATAATTTACATTCACATTTTGTAAAAAAAAATTTATTATGTACATAATTATTTGATAACATTTTTGCAATCGGTTGTAGTTTTGTTTTACAAAATGAGGCCTTTAATTTTAGTTATTTATATATGAGTTAAAAATATTACGTATAAGTTGTATTAATGGTTTTCTTTATATGTATATCTTTAACAAATGTGTGTCCAATTGAAAATAATTTCGAAATCAATGTATAATTTTAAAAATTTTTTCTCCTCTTTATATTATTAGGTCTTTTTATAATTCACACCACCATGAATGTACCGATACACCTTTAAATATACCAGTCTACTTAGAATCACTTTCCCATTCGATTTAACGATATTCGTTAGCAAAGGGTGAAATCGAAGCCTATTAACATTTTTTATTATAAGTATTTTACTTCATCTATAACAAAAAATTTTTATGAAATTGGACACAGAGAAGTTATTGTATATTGATCCATAATTGACCATAGCTTCCATATAATATTCTCTTCCAAAAATATTTAAATAAAAAACAAAAGTTATTTTTTAAATTTTTTATCAAAATTATCATATTGAACCCTGACCGTCGAAAATTCCGACAAATTCGTGTTTTGATGAAAATTAGTTTACTGTCAAAATATGTTTACATATATGTTACTTAAGACATTTTCGCATGTTTCTCGATAATAAAAAGTTTGTTTTTTTATTTTCTTATTTTAAATTTAGAAAACATTTCATTAAATAACAAATGCCTTAAAAATAACAAAATATGCTATAAATATGCACTAAAAATAGCGAAATGCAAAAATATGCCGTTATGGGTAAAATATGCAGTAACAAATCTATTAAAAAATGATTTATTTGTTATGAAACGGATAAATATTTGGAAAATTGCTTCATTTATCGTTCAAGAAAAAATATTCAATTGCATATTTCGGTTTTAGCAAGAAAGTATCGATCCACAAAAGACCCCTTCCAATCTATTGATACATATACTTGTGTATTTACTGATTAAAGATGTATTTTTCATACTAATATTTTTATTAATAAACTTATATTTGATCCTCTGTTTTGCTTTTTTTTTTTTTTTTTTTTTAACAAATAATTTTNNTTGCTTTTTTTTTTTTTTTTTTCAACAAATAATTTTGATTTTTATTTAAAATATTTGACTCAATACCGTTGTCTATAGAATTAACACCAAAAATGTAGAATACATTTTGATTCTTTTCATAAATATTCATACATATGTATTTAAGCATCAGACAGTCAAGCCCCAAATTTGTTTAAATGTAATATTTTTTTACTCTACATTCATATGTTTATTACATTTCGATGATGGATGACCACTTAATAAAATTAAAAATGTATTTTTTATACTAACACACATACATTTTGTATTAAGTTAATGTTTGTATGTATATGTGAATATACAAATACAAAGTGCGTCATCGTTATCAAACTTACACATACTTATTCATACATATGAATGATTATATTAAGTTAAAAGGATAATGACATATGTGTGAATATAAAAAAGCACATATTTATTAAAACATTTGCCATAACTGAAATATTTGCTTTATGAATAGGCAAAGACAGATAGATAGATATTTGTTACTTTAATATACACTTTATATTAAAAAGTATTTTAATAACCAAAATTTCAATCATAAATATTTCTGGCTTTTAATATTTTTGAATAAATTTAAATGCGAAATATAATAACAAGTTAAAACTTTTATTTTATGGTGGTTTGTGGTAGTTGTCAACAAAGATTAACTACCTGAAAAAGTTAATTGAGTAAATTGTGTAAAACAACTTTTATGTCAGCCATTAGTCAGAAAAGTTTTCCCGAAAAAAAAAAAAAAAAACAACTACAACTACAACAAAAATTAAATGAAATGAAAAGAATGAACCCATAAAAACTGTTCTCATTAATTATACACAAAGTTGCGAAAGCAGAAAATGTTTTACCAAAAAAAAACTACTAAAATTCTCCTGAAAACATTTTGTGTTCATTTAATAAACCAAAAGCATTTTTACAATAGGGACTTGTGGAATTCATTAAGAGAACACTAGTTTCGTTACGCTGAAAATATTTTCTATAACATTTTTGTTGTTTTTATTATTGTAACGAATATAAAAATCTGAAAAAAGCCAAAAAAAAAACAATGTATATAAATTGTTGTTTACACCATTTTTATTCTATTTATTCAAAAATTTCATATTTTCATTAAAATCTAAACAAATTTCACCAAAAATATCTTGAACATTTTATTAAGCAAATTGTTTTCTGTAACACAAAGTTAAACAGAAAAAAATAATATTTAAAATAAAGATGTAACTTTTAATCTAATGATTAGATAAGGAATGATTAATATTATGTTTGGAAATGAGGCCTCACACATTACTTACTATTGGGGTTCAAAGTATGTTGCCTCTGACATCGAAGGCAACATTTCCTTAAAGCCCTTTGAAAGACATGTTTTCATGTCGATTTTGCGATTATGAAATGAATATTTTAAAATGTGTCTATGCTAAAATATTATTATTATTATTATTTTTTTTTTTTTTTTTTTGAGAATATATAATAATTATTCACTAATAGATAAAAACTAGGCTTAACTGCCCAAAAGGGCTATATAGAGCCCATCCTGAATTTGACCTATTTCAAATCAAAAAATGTTTCCAAAGAAATCCCTAGTTACAGATTTGTTGTCAAAAAATTTCGATCTGGCCCCACAAGTGGTAACGTTTGGTTGTCGAAAATTTTTGTAATATCCCAGCAGAAAATTTAATTATCTACTTAGTATATTAGCAAAGTTATATTGGAGAAACATTACTTTTTGATGGAAAAACTAGAGTTGTTCATAAAATTTAAATGATATACATATATTGAAATTCTTTTCAAAATATAACATTTGCATTGACCACTACTTACTATGTAATGCGTATAATAAGTAGTACACAATACTCAAATTCAAAATTTCACTTCAATTGTAAATGGTGTATTCAAACGTCTGCCTACATAGAAGTAATTTAAAACACCATTTTATTTGTGTTGCAGTTTTACTTATTTCGATAAAAAAAAATATGTAGTAAAAAATAATACCTATCAAATATGTATGCATGTATGTATGTGTATTTACATAATACTGATGATTTTTAATCTATGTTGGTAACTATTTACTCATTTGAATCAAAGAAAGTTCCATTGTTGACCACAAATATAATAACTTTATTATTCTTACTGTTCCTTTTTGGGGATTTTTGGTAATTTATCATTTTATTGTGTACGAAAAAAAATCAAAGCGTTTAATTCTGTGATACACATATCAACACAATATAATCCTTTGTTACTAACATTTTTTTATTTTGCCTTTATGTTTAAACTTGGAGGTATTTTCCCATTTTTCCCCCAACTCCTCTATAACTTCTCCCTATAGTTTTTTGAATAAAGCATCTTTTTTTACACCATTCTCTGTAAATTATAGAACTATTTTATTGAGTGGCAATGAAAAGCCAAAAACAATGGCGTTAAAACTTCTACAACAGCAACCGCAGAATATGGCTGACTTTTGGTAAAATATAAATGAATGAATATGAGACAAAAAAAATACGTATCCGTTTATGAAAACGTCGACAAAATTAAAACGACAAAGTTCAAAGTTTAAGCGGGATAAACGTCAGTTATTTTAAAGTTAAGTTGGCAAGGCAATGAGAACCACAATATTTATTGTCGTTAAGGTATTAATACTGGTTGCATAGCATTTTAATCTGTTTGGAGATAAATATTCGTTAAGGCTGAAATATTTAGATAGAATTTTTTTATGGTGGGAAAATGTTTTTTACTATGTTTATATGAAACTTATTAGATAAACTCTTATATAAAAAAAAATTTGTAAAAATAGTTTAATGATCGATGTAATCTAAGATACCGATCCATAATAGGTTTAGTTCATGTTTATGACAATTAAATGTAAAGTTATGATTTAGATCAGATATAAAAAAATCGAATCTAAAATATAATTTAAAATTTCTTAATAAAACTGAGAAATTTAGCAAACAAAATTTTTAGGCTAATGTACCTTCAAAAAGTAACCCCAATAATAGTAAATTAATCTAAACTACTTGGTCTGATTGTCAAATATTTTACTACGATTGGTATGAAGATACTGTATCAGAAAATAATGTTGCTTATTTTTAAATATGATTAGGCTAGACCGGGGTAGTTTCTGCACGTTTTTTTAAGGTATGAATCTAAGAATGTATATGTAATGTGACAGATTTATAAATGTTATAGAATCTTGTTATCCTTGGATATTAAACAATAATATATTGGTACAACATTTTATGAATACTTAGTATTGGTTATTTATTTTTGTAATTTAATGAAAATAATTAAAAATAAACATATTTCTTTAACCTATTAACAACACGCAAAACATCATCATACATTCAACAGATGTCGAATCTTCCCCGATTTAAAATGCTAAATCTACCCCGAAAGCACTACTTATACTCTTTTCTATTTTCTTTTTAATCTCCTACAAAGTTTTGGTTTCACTTTTTTTTTTTTTTTTTTTTTTTAGAAAAATAGCTCAATTCTTAATGTTATTTTTTAAACCCAGTTTTAAATATTGAAAATTTTCAAATTCAAAATACTTAAAAATTAGAATCAAAATATTACAAAAACTTTTGCAATAAAACTAAAACATCTGCACCTACGTCAGTTGGTAAGCTAGAGATAATTAATTTCATGTGAGTTATTTATTAAGCATTTTGATACATTTACATAAATAATCAGTGATGCACAATGGTTGGTTCAAATCGAAAAAGTCATTGCCGAAGCTGCCCCAGTCTCCCCTACTATCACCTACACCATCATATAACTTTTGACTCAGAATCACTATCTGATTTGATTTAATGATATCTGCTCTCCCGTCTGGTTATCTGTGTGACCATGCATAATATTGTATTCTTTTCAAGATATAGTAATGAAATTTGAGGTAGATAATTTTATATATACCGTTCAAGTAAAACAATACATATATGAATATTTATATACGTACTCAATTTGATCATAAATTCCTTAATATTTTTCCGTGTCCAATTTTTTTATTGCTTTTTTTTTATCAAATTATGTTTAAAACTAAAATAATTTAATAACATTGTAGACAAATGAATAAAGAATTTCTAACACTATTTCCGTTTGTCATATAAAAAAAAAGCTAACTCAACTCCAATCATCATAAGAATGTAAAATATTTAACCTTCATGGCCCCAAACAGCTTCAAATGTTTACTAAAGTACTTGTGTATATTAAAATCGCACACAATAAATACAAAAACTCGTATGTCAAAAAGTTTTGAAAGATTTTTTCCTGTAGAGACAAAATCATACATTTCACATATAAATTTCCTTACATATTAAAACCAAAATGTACTTACAATATAAATATTTGGTACAGTGATCTGAAAAATTTAATTTCTGCTATTTTCAAGATTTAAAATTCATTTATTTTAAACGTAAAATTATTACATTAACTGTAGACATTTATTTGCATACGATTACATGAAACCATAATATAAATGTTAAAAATGAATCTAATAAAATTATACAAACTTTCAAAAGGTACCCTTTTTCGAAAAAAGATACTGGTATGTTTGTAACTTTTATTACATTCAAAAGTTTATGCAGCAATAAACCGCCAACGGTAGTCAAAATGCTAGAAGCGTCAAGTTTTATGATGATGGTAGTATTTATGGTTAAATGGAGTCAAAATATTTGCATACTTGTTAACGGAAATCATTCAGTATCAAAATTAGTTTCTTTTTTTTTACACTTTTTTTCATAAACAAAATGCCTGACGGTATTTGTTTCGAGCCTTTATTCTGCAGGTTTAAAAGAGCCTTTTCAATCATATTTCAAAGCAGGGGAGAAATACTAACTGGTGATACACTTGCTCTTTATGACTTGGCAATTTGTTTACCATTATAACGCTATTAGCATTTTCCTCAAGTGCTGCTATGGATCTATTAGATGTATGTATGTATGTGTGTATGTTTAAATAGCTATTTGTATGTGTTGTAAATTCAACAGTAAAACAACATTAGCAAGAAGAGTAAAAATGAAGAAGAAGAAGAAGAATAGAAAAAAAGGCGTTGAACAAGGTGTCTTAAGGGGGGCGGAGGGGTATATTATTAAAATAGCACAGTTATAGAAGACAATTGTGGGAAAAGAACAAATGAGTATTGGGTATGGGTGACCTTATTTGTTTGTTTTTCCAGGATATTAAATAACCCGAGGCCGTATTGTTTATTGTATGAGTGTAAATGCTTTTTAAACGGGAGCCCAATTTGTAACGGTCGAGATGGTTTTATTTACCCTGCTCCATCCAACATAAACACACACATACATACACACACACAAAAACAATAACAGAAAAACAAGTACTTTTATAACAACATCAGGAAAACAATCACGTCAGTTGTTTGGTATCTATGTATGTAAGTATGAACATGAGAAATGTGGTCGCTCGTTAGTTGTTGTTGTTGTTGTTGTTCTTGTTTTATTAACAGTTTATAAGTATGTTTTACCAAATTGGATTGTTTTGGTTGGTTTGCATTTGTTGGTTATTTGGTCTGGTTTTTGTGTAGAATGTTGAGATTAAAAGATGTGATACATATGAATTGCCACAACATCAGTATCATCATAATTCATAACATTGTTGCCCGAATAGCATTGTTTGTTTTTAAGCTATTTAACATGATAAAGGGAAAGATTATTTAAATCAATTATTCTACTTCTCTAATGGACAAAAGTAAAATAAATGTTGTAAGAGAATGGCAATCTTTACAGAAATTTAATTTAAAGTTTGGGTTTTTTTTTTAATTTTTGTATTTAAATTTTGAGGTAAAGTAACCTTTATAACCATACCTTTAATATTGAAATTAACTATTTGCTTAAATAATATTACCGCTTCTAAAACTTGTTAAAATATATGTGATTTTAATGATTGTGAAGTCCATATAAAAATAAATTCCGAATTCCATTTTGGAATTTTAAAAAAATATATGTTTTACTGACTAGATCAAGTCAGATTTTCATATTGACCGAAACTTCTTTTTTGTTTCAAATAAAAATTTACTTCCAAACTAATTAGAGATTATTTTTACTAGAGTTCTATTATTTGAAAAAAAAAGTAAATTTTTAGAATTTTTGCGGTTGTTTTGAATATTAGATGTTTTCGACTTCACGATTTCGATTTTTCACAATGATTTAATGATTTGTTTGTTTCTTTTAACTACTTTTTTATCTGTATTATACAAATTTGATAAAGATAAAGTATTCTCTATCTACTTCTCCAACTATTTTCGGCTTTTTGTACGTTATTCTATTCTTTTACTAAATGGATTTCTTGACAATATTCAATTTTCTATTGCCACTCTATTTCAACAAAACATCAATTGTTCGTCTATACGTATGTAATTTGATATAGAAAAGACATATTTTTACATAACTTGTAATTATTACATTAAAATTTAAACTTCAACGCGATATGTGTTCTTCAGAATAAAGATACATTTATTTACTCATCCATAAAAATGTAATTTTAATTTTTTATTCAAAGTAGTTTTAAAAATGTTTGGTAATTAAATCAATAATTTATTACATAGCGTCTCCACGAGAGATTTTTATATCATAATTGTAACAGAGAGTGTTAAATTCGTCTTATGAGAGAATTATCCCACGTGTAGACTAAAATATTAGTATTATAAGATATATTATGAGACTGTTATGATAAGATTTCTTTTTTTTTTTTTTTTTTTTTTTTGGAAAATTGTTTTATTTTAAAGTTTATTCTTCATTTGAAAAAATAATTGAATTAAAATTGTGGTAAAAAATCGAATTTCTAAAATTAATAGTACATGTTTTTATTCTGTGACAGAGTACCCCTTATTTTAGATTTAGATGTAATACAATATAAACAAAATGGTTACTCTCGAATTTGACATTCTCTGTTAGTGTTATGTCACATATTATGTCTACGTGTAGACGGTGTGTTACGTCGAGTTTACATTAGCGATTTGTAGATAATTTTTATCTCTGTCAATAATAGG